>CAUYQG010135919.1:0-28226 GCA_963574415.1 Tarsius wallacei
TTTTTTTTTTTTTTTTGAGTTGGAGTCTCACTCTGTCGCCCAGACTGGAGTGCAGTGGCCGCTCCTGGCCACCGCAGCCTCGACCTGCTGGGCTCCGGCAATCCTTCTGCCTCAGCCTTCCAAGTAGCTGGAACTACAGGCGCGCGCTACCACACCCGGCTGATTTTTCGATTTATTGTAGAGACGAGGTCTCGCCAAGTTGCCCAGGCTGGAGTGCATTGGCGCACTCAAGGCCACCACAGCCTCGATCCGCTAGGCTCAGGTAATCCTTCCATCTCAGCCTTCCAAGTAGCTGGAACTACAGGCATGTGCCACTACGCCCAACTAATTTACTTATTTATTGTAGGGACAAGGTCTCGCCAAGCTGCCTAGGCTGATCTCGAACACCTGGGCTCAGGCAATTCTCTCATCTCCACTTCCCAAAGTGCTGGGATTACAGGCATGAGCCACCGTGCCCAACCCTTCAAATATTTTTGATCCGTGGTTGGTTGAATCTGAGGATGCAGAACCTGTGGGCACAGGTACAGAGGGCTGACAGTACCTTCAGCTGACTACCTGCTTTAAAGAGTACAAAGGGTGGGTTGAAGGGATGGAGGTGGCAGAGGTGGTCTGAGAGAGCTGTGGCCCAGAAAGGGGGAAGGGATCTGTGCTATGGTAAATGGCAGAAGGAGAAAACATGGGGCAAAAAAAATAATGTGAGTCTAACACTTACAAAATGAAATCAAAGTGCTTGTAGCTCCGGGCACGGTGATGGTGACTCATGCCTGCACCCCCAGCACTTTGGGAGGCAGAGGCGAGAGGATTGCCTGAGCCCAGGAGTTCAAGACCAGCCTAGGCAACTTGGCAAAACCTTATCTCTACAATAAATTAAAAAATTAACTGGGTGTGGTGGCACACACCTGTAGTTTCAGCTACTTGGGAGGCTGCGGTGGAAGGACCGCCTGAGCCCAGCAAGTTGAGAGCATGGTAACTGTGATCGTGCCACTGCACTCCAGCCTGGGCAACAGAGTGAGACTCCAACTCAAAAAAAAAAAAAAAAAATTCACGTAGCATGAAAAGAAAAGACTTGTACACTTTTGAATAGAGAATGAAAATTACTGTATACACTCATACTCTAAGTCTTAAATTGAAGTTTAAATTAATCACGGTTGTTTTTCTAATTTTCCCTTGTATTTCCAATTTTGTGGGCTAAAATGACCCATTCAACTCAGCCTTTGGAATTCAAACTGTTTGTCCTGGTGGTTTCTCTGAGTCATGCTAAGTTCCACTCTGCAGGGTTGGTGTCTCAGTGAAAGGTGGGTGTGTTATTTGGTCTTTTTTTTTTTTTTCCCCCTCTTGAAAGTTAATTAAGTCAACATTAGCTATGGCTATGTAACCGCAGAATGGGCAGTTTCTTGAAGGCTCAGGGTTTGGATCTCTTCCTGCAAAAATTCCCACTTCTGTGTTATATTTAGTGTTCTAACTGCCTGAATAGCAGGCTTGCTGTTGGCCCCGGCCAGGGCAACACTGGGCCTGTGTGCAGCTGAGCTTGTCTGTCTCACTGGGCCCTCAATGCCAAGAGTGTGTGTTTCTCAGTGGTCAGCCTGGTGGTGCAGCCTGTCTTGTTTCTTCTCCAGCAATCTCCCTCCGGTTAGCATTGCTGATTTGATGCCACATAGCCCTGCAATTATCAGAACTATTTACTTGACGCTTACCTTTTTTTAAAAAGAAAAAGAAAATAAAAAAACTCGTCCGTGCACTTAACTCTAAAAGTAATGTAGTATCATCAACATTTGTGGTATGCACCTAGCCTGATGACTTGGTTTATGTAGATGTGATTGTGTTTTTTAAGAAGTACTGCCCCTGCTCAGAAGCTATTTTTTTAATGTCAACGCAACTGTTTTAACTTTTAAGAAACCGTAAACATTTTATCCTCTAAGACTTTTAATTTTGGAAGACATAGGACTTTTAAAGAAATGCAGTGTCTCTGAAACTGGTGTATAGTTGCATCTGTAATTCTGTCTCCTTTATGAGTTGAATGTCAAGTTCCTGAGTTGAGATGGTGCATAAATCACAGATAAACTTTTCAGATCAAAATCCATGTTACTGCTGAATTCCTAGACATCTTTGAAATGTTGCGTTATAATAGAAACAATAGCTTCATTATATACTGTATAATATAACTTAACATTCTATCAATTTACATTTAACGTTCTATAAGACTTATAGAATGTTAAGTTGTAATAGAAACAAAAAGTAACTGTAGCTCAGCTCTCATGATCTCTCCCTAAGCTCAGTGAATTTTCCATGAGCAAAGAAGCAGAGATGCCAGAAGGAAACAGTTGTGTGTTTTCCTGTGTTCATGGTAGCCCCACAAGTCATGGTAAATGTTGTTTTATTCCTTTTTTATGTTATAGCAACGATTCCACTTCCTATTACATAGGAAAACCGATTCGGCTGTTAAAAGAGGTCACTGGATGTATTTGCTACATTAAGACCATTTTGTCCATGGAAATAATTTTTATTGTTCTGAGTCACTCCGGTTCGTGGAATTTTTACATGAGTTCCAGGACAAGGATGAGATGAGATATTTATTTTACTTTGTATCCTCTTTAATGTTTTTTGAATGCATGAATGTCAGGCTTGTTGTCAAAGTGTTTCCATATTTTTATGACTTTAGAAGTAACTCTGCTATATTTATGTCTCCTAAACTCTTCACTGACAATTTACTCTGTGTGCCCAGCATGTTGTATCTTGGCCGATCTAGCCGTTTTGCCCAGTACAGTGTGATCTCAATGGATGTATTTACTATGTTACAGGTTTTACAGACCTTCAAAAGTATTTAAATTGTTTGTTGAGCTGCTAGAAGGACTTGAATTAAACCGTGAGCTTCAATTTGTTATGCTTCACACTTTTTCTTGTATTAAAGTAAACCTCACTAGAAATGTTCCCTAAGTCAGCCCAGAAGATCTCTGTGCTTTACACACACCCTGGAATCATAGAACTTCCCTGAAACTCATTTTCAAATATCCGTTGGTTTGATTGTTATTGTGGTATTTGTTAATCATCTCTTGGGAACTAGGCTTTAAAAGATAGATAATCATATTAACTGTCTGAGTATAAACTTAAGTAACAGTTTAGCTTTACACAGAAGCAGTAGGCATTCTGACTTTTAGAAAATATTTGAATAGAAAGTAATGACTGTCGGCCATTGCCTTGCTAAGCTATGGTGTGGCCATGTGCTCTTTGAACTGTGTCCTGGCTTGGCCCCCTTTCCTGCCTTGGGGAGGTGACTGTCTCTCTCTCTCTCTCTCTCTCTCTCTCTCTCTCTCTCTTGCTTTTAAATAAACTATGATTTCTAAGCTTAAAAAAAAAGTAAGTAAGTAATGACTGTCTTATGGGTTGAGATTTCAAGTTACTAGTTATTGTCATTGAAATTTCTTCCTATATTACTGTGTGTATAATGCTAAGTGACATAAGCTTTACGATCAAATCTTATACTTTCTGACAAGGGGAAGAGGATTGGAAAGTATTGCTATACTTTCCACTTTCTTCACTCTTGTGACCTAACTAGTCAGCTTTCTACAGTGCCCTAACTAGTCGGCCTTCTAACAGTGCCCTAACTGGTCAGCCTTCTACAGTGCCCTTACTAATCAGCCTTCCAACAGCACCCTAACTAGTCAACCTTCTACAATGCCCTAATTAGTCAGCCTTCTAAGTGCCCTAACTGGTCAGCCTTCTACAGTGCCTTTACTAATCCGCCTTCGACAGTGCCCTAACTAGTCAGCCTTCCAACAGTGTCCTAACTAATCAGCCTTCTAACAGTGCCCTAACTGGTCAAAGTCCAACATTATCCTAATTGGTCGGACTCCAACAGTGTCTTAACCAATCAGCCTCTCACAGTATCCTAACTAGTCAACCTTTCTACAGAAAAAGGGACCATAATATTGACTCAATATTGACTTTTGACTGGAAGGGAACAAAATGAGTAATTTCTAACAGATCATTTTTTTCTCTTACAAATGATTATGACTGGTCCTACACCATACTACACATATTCATATATTCACAAGGGTAGCTGTGTGTATGTGTATGCGTGTGTGCATGTAAGAGTTTGACTTAGTGTTCCGACATTTTAGTTAGCTGGCTTTCTTGTTAGGAAATGGTAACGTATTAATCTGAGTCATTTTATTTTCAACAGGTTGACATGATGAAAGAAGCATTAGAAAAACTTCAGCTCAATATAGTAGAAATGAAAGATGAAAATGCAACCTTAGATGGTGGAGATGTCTTATTCACAGGTATAATCGTATTAATTTTTTTCTATCCAAAAATATTTCTAATACCTGGCTTGTATTTATTTGTTTTGTTATAGGTGTTTTTTTGGTTACCAAAGTAATAGATGCTAAACGCAGGGAATTTGGAAAATACAGAAAACCACAATTTAAAAAAACGCCCACTTTCCATCCTAATATAATCACTTCAATATTTGGTGTGTGTTCTTTTAGTACTTTTGTCTGCATATATTTGCATCGTTTTTACAAGAATATTCTCAGTTTGTACAGCATCAGCATGTATGTTGCTTCCACTATATTCTTCCACAAAATGAGTTTATGGATTGCATAGTTTTCCACTGCATGATTGTATATCTGGTTTGTATTTAAAGGATTCTTAATTCAAGATTAGTGTCATTTACAAGTAATTTTCTTTCCAGATGGCAAGATGAATTTTAATAACTTTCCACGCAAATGGACTTGGCTTAATGCCAGGCGAATAATAGCAGAATGCAGCAAAATATGAACAGCTAATATTATTGCTGTAACTAAAATCAGTTTTTACAATGTGTATAATACGGCTACGAAAGAAACAGTGATTTTAGCATTTAACCTTTTGAACTCACTATGATCGTATGATTAGTGCTTTGTAGAATCATATGTAAAATCTGGATTCCCCAGATTCATTCTGGTTATACTGATGAGCAAGATAATTGCTAGTAAGTTTAATTTACAGTGAAAGTGTATTTTCCCATAAATATCAGAGAATAAATAACCTACTTTACCGATGTAACCCTAATGGCAAAGGCTAGTCCACAAGATTTGGAGATGTCGCCCTGAATGACCCATTGGAAGCGTGAAGATTCCTGGAAGTCTAATATTGAACTGATACAAATTTTATACTGAACCCCATGTATATAAGGGGGGACCTCAAAAACCGGAATTTATTTATTTAAAAATTGTGCATTTATTCTTACATGTGTAAGCTTCAGTCACCTTCAAAGGACTCTCTATTTAATGCAATACACCTATTGAGATGCTTTTCCCACTGCTCTGAGTCAATTTTGACGCCTTTTAGGGCTTCTGCTGTTTTTTGTTTCTCCTCTTCCACATCAGCAAAATATTTCCCTTTGAGGACTTTTTTCATCTGGGGAAACAAACAAAAAAAAGGTCACCCTGGGTAAGATTGGGTGAATGGGGAGTGGGAGGGCATAGGGGCCATGACGTTTTTGGTCAAAAGTTGCTGAACACTTAGCATGGTGTGGACAGGTGCATTGCTCTGGAGGAAGAACCAGTCACCTGTTTGCCACAACTCGGGACATTCTTCCACAAACCATGACACAACCTTCTCAAAACTTCCAGATAAAAACTTTGGTTGACTGTTTGATCCGGAAGAACAAATTCTGAGTGTGCTAGAAGGGACCACCCTCCAAAAGATAATTCCAAGTTTTGGGAGGTTCCCCCCTCGTACATAGAGCCAAGATCTAACCATCTTTGTTTTAATATAAAAAGACTGTTTTGAGTGACTTACATTTGGACATAGCTAATGTTTCTGAAGGAGAAATGGTGTTTACCCTGTGACATTTAGGGAGTCCCTTACTTTGTGTCACATACTGCACCTATGGGTGGAGCCACTGTGTCACCAGCTCCAGGGGCACCGTTCTTATCAGGGGTTGCGTGGATAGTATCCCAGGGAGTTGTGCACGATGCGACCTTGCTACCATTATCTGTTGGCCTCTGGGGTTGGGTTTGCATGCTCATTGAACCCTAAAAACACCCAACAAGGAGTCAGGAAGGCTTACACTGCATTCTCAGCTCCGGGTGTGCACAAGCAGACTCAGGCATTCTTTGAATCTGCCTAGTAAGTTCCCCTTAGAATATTCTCTGTGTCTCCCATTGATGGCACTTTCATTCTTTGGGGCCGCACAGAACAACAGCTTGTTTCTCTAAGAAAATGGGCTTTTGTGAAAAGCTAGATGTGTAAATGACACTTCCTTACAATATAACTCTTTTTTACCAGAACATAGCCAGCTAATAAATAACTTATTGTAAGCCGGTACTGCTAACATTTGAAATATGGTTTCCACAAGCTACGTTCACAGCCATTTAGTTATCTAAATAGCTGAGCTGAACAGACCCCCTAAAAATCTCCCAGTAAAGGCGCAACTTACACTAGGCATCTCTTCCTTTGGTCAAAGGTCTTTCCACAGCATCTCAGGCCTAATGTTTTTGACCCATCTTCTAATGAAGAAGAAAATCCTATCATCATCCCATTGAAGCAAAGTGAGTTTGTCCCATCACCTGAAATTCAGATCCAGGTGTTACCAGTACCTCCTTACAACAAGCTATTCATTATATGGCTATATTCTGGTTTTTAAAAAGTTATATTGTAAGGAAGGGTTATTTACACATCTAGCTTTTCACAAAAGCCCATTTTCTTAGAGAAACAAGCTGTTGTTTTCTGCTGCCAAAAATACTGGGGCTTGCCTTTGATCTCTCTGTAGACTTTTTAATTTTTCATATCCTGTACATAAATTTATGTTTGAATGGTTACTTTGTCCAAAACTGAGATAGCGTTGGTATACCTGCATCTGCTTGGCACCTCATTTATACTTCACGTTTGGTCCTGCCTTCCATTTGCTACTTTTCACTATTCTTCTTCTTTCCTAGTGTGGTTAAACATACATGATCCGAAATTTGCCATTTTAACCATCTTTAAGTGTACAATTCAAGTGGCATTCATTGCATTTACCAGGTTGTACAACCATTCCTATTCAATTTGGGGATTAGGAAGGCTTACGTAAGAAACAAAATGTGTGGCACTTTCTATGTGCTCTGCGTCCTCTTTCTTCTGTAACTCGGAGATTCATTAATAATTTATCAGGAAATAGACAGAAGGAAAGCTACATTCCAACTCTCCTTCCTGCTGGGAAATCTGTCAGTCAGGTGAGCAACCACTGACAAAAATTGTTACAATCTCATTTCTCTTCAACAGACAGCATCAGCTTATCTCTACTTTTATTTATTTTCCTGAAATATAGAGTACATAAAAAGGAGTTATAAAATGTTTATGTACAGTTTAAAGACCAATAATACAGTGAACACTTGGGTGTCCACCACCTGGCTTAAGAAATAGAACATTAGCCGGGCTCGGTGGCTCAGCCTGTAATCCCGCACCTTTGGGAGGCTGAGGTGAGTGGATTGCCTGAGCCCACGGGTTCGAGACCCGCCTGGGCAAGCGGGACCTCATCTCTACAATAAATCAAAAAATTAGCCGGGCGTGGTAGCGCATGCCTGTAATTCCAGCTACTTGGAAGGCTGAGGCGGAAGGATCGCCGGAGCCCAGCCGGTCGAGGCTGCGGTGGCCGGGAGCGGCCACTGCACTCCAGTCTGGGCGACAGAGTGAGACTCCAACTCAAAAAAAAAAAAAAAAAAAAAGATAGAACATTGACAGAATCATAGAAGTCTCTAGGTCCCCAGCCCGACCCATCCCTCTTCCCAGCCTCTGAATTTTGTGTTAATCATTGCTTTGTCTTATTTGAGTTTTACTTTAATATATGTATTCCTATGTTTAGTTTTGCTGGTGTTATAGACTTATATTATTAGAGTCACACTACATAAACTCCTAAGTGATTTTTCTACTCTTGATCTAAGTTGATGTGTGTAGCTATAGTTCATTTTCAACATTCCACAGTACTCTGCGGTAAGAATACACCACAATGTATTCGTTCATTTTACTGCTGATGTATATTTGGATGTTTTCCAGTTTTTGTCTGTTATCGGCAATGCTGCGGTGTACATTCTTAGAGTTTCTCTAAGTTAAACACCTGGAACTGAATTTCAGGTGATGGGATAAACTCTTTTTGCTTCAATGAAATGATAGGATTTTCTTCTTTAATCTGTTAATGTAGTTAATTATATTCATTGACTTTTCTGATATTTGACCAGTCTCCCATTCCTGGGGTGAAATCAAATTTGATCATGATTTATTCTCTTTTTAATAGTGTTGTAGTTAGTTTGCTAATATTTTGTTATGACCATTATTTTATAGCCTATAATTTTTCTTTCTTGTTGTCCTTATCTGGTTTTGGTAAAAGATTTATGTTAGCCTTATGTATTGGGGAATATTTCCTATTTTTCTGTTTTCTAAAATCAATGCTATTTGAATTGTGTATTCCTTGAATTTTAGTGGAGCTTACATATAGACAGGCCCTGCTGACTATAGCTGTATTCTCCTTTAGTGGTAATGTTTTGTGTGTGTGTGTATAATTTTTTTTATTTCTTTTTTATTTTAAAGATGTGGGTACAAGTCAGGGTTGGGTACATAAGTGGCTACATACAGGTGAAGTTTAGGCCTCCCATTAGACCTCACTTCACCTGGATTGGGATCATGCCACCCTTATTGATGTTGTTTGCTTCTCCCCCTGCCCTCGGCAGTTTCTCGTGACTGCCCATCCCTTTCTTGTAGGATTATGATAGTGTTCAGGGTCCACTTATGAATGAGCACATACAGTATTCAGTTCTTTGTGTGATACATCACTGAGTATGATAGACTCTAAATCCATCCAAGTTGCTGCAAAGTCCATAATTTTGTCCTTCTTTATGGTTGCGTAATATTCCATCATCTATAGGTACCACATTTTTAAAAATCCAGTCCACTTTCGATGGCCAGCATGTTTGGTTCCATATTTTTGCTATTGTGGATAGTGCTGCAATAAACATGTGTGCGCAGGTATCTTTTTGTAGAATGATTTGTGTTCCTCCAGGTATATTCCCAGAAGGTGGATCGCTGGGTCAGATGAAAGGTCGATTTTTAGATCTTTTAGAAACCACCACACTGTTTTCCATAGAGCTTGAACTGGTTTGCATTCCTACCAACAGTGTAGAAGCATTCCCCTTCCTCCTCATCCGCACCAGCATCTGTTGTTTTTTGTTTTCTTGTGATTTTGACTTGCATTTCTCTGATGCTTAGTGTATTGGTAATGTTAATTTGTGCCTTCTTTCTTTTCTTTTCTTTTCTTTTTTCTTTTTTTTTCTTTGCCAGAGTTTTGCCAACTTTATTAGTCTTTCCAAAAGACCAACTATTGGCTTTGTTGAATCCTCTCTCTTGAATGTTTCCTTTCTGTTTCTACCTTTTTTTCCTTCAAATTCTTTTTATTCTGTTCTTTTTTTTCTGTGTCTCAAGTTGGAATTTGATCTCATGAATTTGAGCCTTTCATTTTCTATAATGTCACCGTTTAAGATTATATAACTTTCCCTCCATCTACCGCCTCAGCAGAATCCTTCTTGTTTTGATATGAATATTTGTGTTAGCATTTAATTCTAAATGTCTTCTGACTTCCATTATGATTTAATCTTTGACTTATTTTGTAGATAATGTTTTTAAAGCTTACTGTCTGTTATTTAAGTTGCTGGACATACATAATTGATACATAATGGTAATGTTTTGTGGGTGTGTATGTGTGTGTGTGTTTCCTTTTTTGTATTGACAAGGTCTGGGTATGTTGCCCAGGCTGATCTCAAACTCCTGGACTCAAGCAATCCTCCTGCCTCAGCCTTCCAAAGTGCTGTGATTTCAGGTGTGAACCACCACACCCAGCCAGGTTTTTCTTTTAGAATTCCAGCCAGTAAATGCAGATTCCTAAAAAAAAAAAAAAAAAATGGGTGTGTGTAATGATTATTGAAGGATGTTAAAGCCATTTTGTGAAAGCTTGGTGGGAAACTTCATGGTGGAGGAATCAGGAGGCCACATGAACCCACTGATCATTCTAGATCACTGAAAATGGGACAGTCAGTCTCATGGCTCATGCTACAAATACAGTAGAAGTACAGGCCCACCTCTGAATAGTATCAAAATCATTGAATTACCCCCCAAAATGGAATGAGAATCTAATTAACCATCTATTATACATAAAACTATCCGTTTACTAAAAACACAAAGGGTGAAGGAATAATTTAACTAAGTAATACAAGGAAGCAATGAGTTAAATCCAGAATATAGAATTGCCACTAGGACAAACAACCTGGTGTTTCCTGTAAATGACTGAAGTAGAGAAAGACAGAAAAAAAAACACACAAAAACCCATTAATTGTTATAAAAGAAAATGACATGAAAGACAAGAGACATAAAAACCAAAAAAAAAAATTTTTTTTTAATACTTCAATTCCAACATTTTAGTTGTTCCCTTCAGGAAGGTCATTTAGGGGATATCATCCAATAAGCTGCCAGAAATAGAAGTCTGACTTGCTTTAAGCGTGGACTTTTCTTTGTACTTTCCTGCCATACTTTTAAAAGACCATCATCTTTTAAAATGGGAATCGTTTGTATGCTACCCTATAAATGTGTTAAAAGTTGCAATGCATTAAATGTTTTTTCTCAAAAGCCGTGTTTCAATCTAATTTACAAACCTATTTTTATCTTGAACGGGTTAAGGAAACTTGATATTTTTTCAGGGTAGCTGACTTTTTAATAAAGCGAATAATCGTTTTGTCAAGTCAAATAACTCCTCCTAACTTAAATTGTGATCTTTATGTAGTGAGTTTTCGTAAAGGACAGCCCAGTCATACCATTACCAAAGTAACTGTCAGCGTGCCACAAAAGATGCCTATGTCTGCCAACAATATAAGTCCTTGGAATGTGTCATAATGTCATGTACCCCTTGTATGAGGACATTATGAAGATTAAAGTTATAACATTTGTAAAATCTATCAAACAATTCCTTTTTTGTGGCTACTCTTCTTATACTTTACCATAATCCCTTGGGGCAAAAAAAAAAAAGTACTGATTTTTCTTTGAATATTTTTTCCACATTTCATGTGGAATGGTTTTTCAAGAAATAAAGGAAGGATGAGAATCCCCCCATTTGTGTAGTGCCTATTGCCATCTACCATAATTGTTTGTCTATGCTCATATGCCATTTTTATCACATGTTTTGCAAAGTTTCAGAAAAGTCAAGTAAGAACAGTCCATCCTCCAAAACTTTCACACTTTGTAGATAGGTTTCTTTTGATGTTATGATTTGAAAAAAATGAATGTATACTTTTAAAGACAGAGCTGGGCAACCCCTTCGGGTCCCCTCCCACTGTGGGAGCTTTTCTGTCCTCTCCATAAATCTTGCTTTCTCACAAAAATAAAATAAAATAAATAAAGATGGAACTTTAAGAAGTCAGCCCTGAAAACCAGTCATCAAGAATGTCTAGTGTTGTTCTTTGTGGGAGGAAAAAGATAGTACACTAAGTTCACCCATCATTGATGGGGTCTTGGAAACTGCAACTGTAAACAAAATGACATATAATGAAACCAATTTTACAATATGCCAATTGACATAAACAAGAGTTAAGTTTCTGGGGACCAGAGGGAGGCCCAAACTTTACCTGTACGATACCCCACATCCTTAAAATTAAAAAAAAAATTTTTTTTAAAGAGTTATGTTTCTAAAGATATTTCTGGTCACAAAAACATCACCTAACTTCTAAGTCAAAACCCAAAACATTTTTTTTTTAATTTTAAAGATGTGGGGTACAATTTAGGATTAGGTATACAAGTGGACATCGTACAGGTAAAGGACCCAAAATATTTCTAACATTAAACATTTAAATAAATGTGAGCTACACATACATTTAAGAAAGATGAATAAAAACAAGGTAATTATCCAATTTTTGATGAATTAGTGAGTGACAGTGGTTGTAGCCGTGGTGGGTTAAATCGAGGAATTAATATTTGCAAAGAGAAAATTTTAAGGAGCACCTTCTCCCAAAACGCAGTGCAAACACAAACAAGAACCAAGGTGATGGCTCGCCGAGCACTCTGGGCTTGTATCATTTAATGTCGTGTATCTGTATAATTCTCATATACTTTATGAGTTTTTTGTTTTACAATAATTTTTATTGATTCATTCATTCCTTTTGCAAACCTGCTTATTCCAGTGCAGGGTCGCGGGTGGCCAGAGCCTCTCCCAGCAATTCAGGACTCCACACGGGAACCCACCCAGGACAGAACGCCATCCCATGGCAAGGCACATTCACACCCCCCACACTCATTCAGGCTGGGACCACTGAGATACCCCAGTTCACCCAGTATGCACATCTTCAGGATGTGGGAGGAAACTGGAGTACCCAGAGAAAACCCCCACAGACATGGGAGAACACGCAAACTCCATAGGGAGAGTGGCCCGGCCAGAAACCGATTGTTTTTGCCTCCTCGACATGGATGTGACATTGAACGAATGACACTATTCAAGGGTCTGTTGTACCTCTTACTTGTCATTACTATTAATTTGTGGTTACATAATATGAATGTGTTTGACTGTATGATTGTCTAAATAAAAAGCTTACTCTTTATTGTGGTAAAATATACATACCATAAAATTTGCCATTTTAACCATTTTTGTCACCACCATGCCAGAACTTTTTCATCTTCCCAAACTAAAACTTCTTACCCATTAAACAATAACTCCCCGCTTTGCTCCTCTCCACAGCTCCTGGAAACCACCCTTCTACTTTTTGTCTCAATAAATTTGAAATCGTTTATTTTTAGGGGCAGCAGTTTGTAATCAGTTTTCTGTAAAGAAAACAAGGGTCTCTCTAGTGAACCTGTCCTCGGTAGTAAAAGACAACTGTGTGATATTTTAAGATCATGATTTATAGAGAAAAGACATCGAATGCAGTCACTAGTAACATCCGCTCACTATGTTCCATGACGTCTGTTATAGGCAGAGAATTTTTTGTGGGCCTCTCCAAAAGGACAAATCAACGAGGTGCTGAAATCTTGGCTGATACTTTTAAGGTAGGTAAAGGGTAATTTATGCTCGGCACAAAGTAATAACCTCATAAATATTCATAGACTCATTGAATCGATGTCATGAATAATGGTGTTTACATTTCACTGGCTTTGTGAAATAATTTCTAATATTTGTACATTTGCAAGAGGTATTACAAGCTATCAAATTCAAATTTCTTAATAAACCGGCTTCATTGGGCTAACACGGAAGCAACAGACAAGGTTAGCATGGGCATGGGCATCTTCCGTTTTTCTCCCAGTGTATAATTATGAAACCACTTGGCAGATGTTCCTGACTCAGTCCACACTTTTAAAAAAATCTGGAGACCCAGTGGACTCTGTAATGAAACATAGATGTTTCAGATTGGAATCAGGGGGTCCCCCATGCTTGAGTGCCTACTCCATGCTGGAAACCATGCTTGGAGTTGCACATACATCCACTTCCGGTCCCTTTATTGATTACGGAGAGATTGACTCTCCACATTGCTTAGGAAGGACACGACCCCTCAGAAAGCTCCGTTCCCCAAAGAGGATGGGCAGCTCCCGCTGAGCCACAGTTTGCATGGGCTAATCAAACACACCCTCCCCAAGTAGCCCACTCCATGGATCATACAGCCCACAAGAATGTTGCCGCAGTGACACCTCTGGAAGAAAGCTCTGTGCTTTCTTCTTAGATGCAGCCTTCATTTGAGCAATGCCCAAGCCTGTGGGTCCCAGTTTTTCTTCCAAGTATTTAGGGCCCCTGGCGGCCTTTGGAGGAGTAGGTATGGTCCAGACAGATTTTTTAATCCGTTTTAGAGTTATCCTGCCATCCTAAACTGCTGGTTTTTCTATTGTCTGTGTAGGACTATGCAGTCTCCACAGTCCCTGTGGCCGACACTTTGCATTTGAAGAGCTTCTGCAGCATGGCTGGGCCTAACCTGATCGCAATTGGGTCTAGTGAACCTGCCCAGAAGGCCCTCAAGGTAAACACAAAATCGCTCCTTCCAAATGCAGCGGGCAGTGCCTGCCACGGAGTTTTTTCTAATTGCCTGTTGGGTAAGCCGCAAGCAGGGTTGTCAGGAAGAAAACAGGCTGGTCCTGGAGCTTCTGTGATGTGCGCTATTGTGACCTTGCATTCATTAGCAACCAGGAACTCCTAAGTGTAGGATGAACTCTTCCCTGGTGAATCATTTTTAGTTATACGCCAGATTTTCTGGAAAGACCGTGATTCAGAATAATAAACATAAAACTCATCACAGTAATTCCCTCAGGGGAAAAGAGAGCATGCCACCAGATAGAGCTCCTTGTAATGTTTTCTCTCTGAAATTGGGGAGATGGACCACAAGCGTTTGTTATATTATTCTTATCCTTTTGTTGTGCCTGTACTATTCCATAATAGTCTTTCAAAAAGTCATCATTCATAAGTATTTCAAAGGCTTGACTTCTTCATTTGCATTTGGGATATTTACCTTTTAGGGCAGGAAATCACCTCGTTTCAGAGATGCTCATGGGAACACCCAGAAAAATTAGACTTCCCAGCTTGATCAAGAGTGGAAGTCATTGACAATGAAGATCTTCCCTTATTATGGTGCTTTCTGGTTCAAAGGCATTTCCCTTTTCTTTTTTTTTAATTTATTTATTTTAAAGATGTGGAGTATAAGTCAGGATTAAGTACATAAGTGGTGGTGTACAGGTGACGTTTGGGTCTCCCATTGGTCCTCCCTTTGCCTGGTTTAGAATCAGGCGTCCTTGGTGATGTTATGTGTCCCCCCCCCCCGCCCCCACCAGCAGTGTCCCTCTACTGCCAATCCCTTTCTTTTAGTGTTATGATAAATGTTCAAGATCCACTTATGAGTGAGAACATGTGGCACTCAGTTCTTTATTTCTGTGATAGATCCCTGAGTATGATAGACTTTAAATCCATCTAAGCCAGGCACAGTGGCTCATGCCTGTAATCCCAGCACTTTGGGAGGTGGAGGCAAGAGGATTGCCTGAACCCAGGGGTTCAAGACTGGCTTGAGCAACATGGTGAGACCTCATCTCTACAATAAATCAAAAAATTATCCAGGCGTGGTGGTGCTGCATGCCTGTGGTTCCAGCTACTCGGAAGGCTAAGGTGGAAGGATCACCTGAGCCCAGCAGGTTGAGGCTGCGGTGGCCTTGAGTGTGTCACTGCACTTCAGCCTGGGCAACAGAGTGGGACTTCGACTCAAAAAAAGATAAATAGACAAAATTCCAGTCCTCACAGGACTTAGCTGGATGTGGTATTTCACACCTGTAATCCCAACACTTTGGGAGGTGGAGGCAAGAGGATTGCCTAAGCCCAGGGGTTCAAGACCAGCCTGAGCAAAATGGTGAGACCTCATCTCTACAATAAATCAAAAAATTAGCCAGGCGTGGTGGTGCATGCCTGTGTTTCCAGCTACTTGGAAGGCTGAGGTGGAAGGATCACCTGAGCCCAGATGGTTGAGGCTCCAGTGGCCGTGAGCGTGCCACTGCACTCCAACCTGGGTGACAGAGTGAGACTTCCAACTCAAAAATAAAATAATAAGATAAAATAAAAGTAAATCCATCCAAGTTGCTGTGAAGCCCATAATGTTGTCCTTCTTTGTGGCTGCGTAATATTCCATCCTCTTCTGTAACTTCAACCTGGCTAGATGGTCTGGACATCCTGTAAAGCCAAAGACCATGTCTGTGTTGCTCACCATCGTGCTTCTTCATGCTTGGCCCATAGAAGTCCCTAATAAATATCTGGCGAAGGGATGAATACATGAATGGGGAAGGTGGCATTACCTTCATTTTGCAGATGCGAAAACTAGTTCAAATGACTCGCCTTCCAGGTCACAAGGCTAATACTAAACGGTGGACTGACGGCAGCCCCTTTCTCTCAGCTGGCCCTGAACATCAGCATGCATTACTTATTTAAGGGCCGAAACCAGGAATTCCTCTTAGCGGGAGACTGCACAGCTGTGGGCCTCAAGGCATACAGCATTCAGGTCTTTTCTCTTCGGCCTCAGTGCTGACCTTGGTGCGGTTTGGCTAGGAAGCCGTCATGGCCTTAAGCTGAACTCCCCGCTGTGCTGTCTGCAATTCCTTCAGCTAACTCACCTGGCCTCTTTTTTCTCCTTTCTCACACTGTACCTCTGACTGTATTTCTAGGGCCTTTATTAATTGTTGATGAACAATCTGTCTCAGAATTTTATTTGTATCATGGTGGCTTTGTTTTTGCTCGTTTCCTTTAGAGAGTGTCTTTTGTTCTGCTCCGTCTGGAAGGCTGTGTCAACTTGCTGCGTATTAAAAAAGATGGTGTCAGCCGGGGGTGGTGGCTCAAGCCTGTAATCCCAGCACTTTGGGAGGCTGAGGTGGGAGGATTGCCTGAGCCCACGGGTTCAAGAATGGCCTGGGCAACTTAGCGAGACCTCGTCTCTACAATAAATCAAAAAATTAGCTGGGTATGGTAGCGCACGCCTTAGTTCCAGCTACTTGGAAGGCTGTGGCAGAAAGACTGCCTGAGCACAGCAGTCGACGCTGGGGTAGCCATGAGTGTGCCACTGCACTCCAGCCTGGGTGATGGAGTGAGACTCCAACTCAAAAAAAAAAAAAAATGATGGTGTCTTGAAAGAAAGTATTTGATGAATGGTGAAACTCAGGGCGTCTAGGAAGATGATTTTTCTCTTAGCAACTAACTGTGATATCTATCCATGACAGCTAGGTTGGTCTACACATGTCTGAAATCAATTACAAGGGTCGGAGAAGGTTTAAACTAGTCTGCACAGTGCCTTTGTGTGAATTAGCAGAAAGAACCCCCTCTGGGTGGACAGATTAGAAAAAGTAGCCCCTTCTGCCATTCTGGGTAGACTAGGTCCCTAACTCAACTGGGTAGACTTGGTCCCAACTTCAAAAGGTCTAACTCGGAGAATCCAAAGAAACTGACACATAATAAAGTAAGAGGTAACATGATATGGTTAATTAGCAGTATGTTCTATGAAATGGATCCTGACTGGTCTTCAAAGTTCAGAGGAGAGGGAGGTGCTCCCTGAGACCTAAATATTCAGAGCATGCTTTGCAGAAAAAAATGGGACAAGATGGGGGTCTTGAAAAATGGGTAGCATCTAGTAGGGTGGGATTCAGTGAGCACATTCCGAGTGGACACATGCATAACCAAAGCCTGAACCAAGTACATTCATGAAATGTGAGCAAACCAGCCCAACTCGTAAAGAATTTTCTTTTTCTTTTTCTTTTTCTTTTTTTGAGTTGGAGTCTCACTCCGTCACCCAGGCTGATGTGCAGTGGCACACTCACGGTCACCCCAGCGTCGACCAGCTGGGCTCCGGCGATCCTTTTGCCTCAGCCTCCCAAGTAGCTGGAACTATAGGCGCGTGCTACCACACCCAGCTAATATTTGATTTATTGTAGAGACGAGTTCTCACCAAGTTGCCCGGGCTGGTCTCGAACCCGTGGGTTCAGGCAATCCACATGCCTCGGCCTCCCAAAGTGCTGGGATGACAGGTTGAGCCATCAAGCCTGGCTGTGAAGAATTTTCTTGTGGTTCCTGGCAATACAGCTGGATGAGACAGGTGAGGGCTGAGGAGGTAGGAACTTAAGAGTGAGGAAGACATGACTGTCACCATGAGGCAGGCGTCTAGGCATCTACAGGTCTTGGAACTGAAGGCTATGCATCACTTCACAGGTATTAGAGCAACATTGGAGGGGGACGACCCCGCAGACAGAAAAAAAGGACCACTGATGACCTGGAAAAAGAAAGCCAAGCCCAAGTCCTATTGCGTGCCTGAATGACTCTCCCCCATTTCTTCATTCATTCTTCCTTCCCCATGGTCAAGTTCTCTCGGACCGCATCTCTGAAGGCATCCTATGAGGACTTCATGGTCCTCCTTCCTGTAGAGTTCCTTGGAGTTAGTGGTAATAATGATGTTCATTTTCCACTTGAAACCTTCTGTGTCAGAACCTATAAATAATCCTCACTAGCTAGAAAGTCATTCTTTGGAGAGAAGATCTTACTCCCATCAGCAAGTATACCGCCTACACCATGGGCCTGTGGTGTTGGCGGAGCCCCACCTGCCGTGTTCCTGGCATCCAAAAGGCCCTCTTACCTTGTAGAGGAAGGAGGAGGAGGAACTGAAATGGAGAATAATGGAACCTCCCTGAGGGAACGTCTCAGTTTGGAAACAGGTGGGCTGGTGAATCTCAGATGAAGGTCACCTGAGTGGCTTGCAGATTGGAGAATGTTTTTGGCCCCTGTTTTAGAGCCATCAGGGACATCATTAATGGGGTAAGTCCCACTACTAGCATGGAGACATAAATACTCCATGTTATCACAGGAAGACAGACGAATAGCGGCAGATACATCATTTACAAGTGATAAAGGTGTTATTGGTTTTACAGTTCCAAATATTGAGATCTAATGAAATACACATTTTGCGTAGGCTCTCATGGCTCTGGGATCAGGTTTCCTGGGCCCTGATTCTCCCTTCCCCCGGTTGCTCACCCCACTCCTTGTCCATTATTTTTCTGTTGGAAAACTTTTTCTAATGACTTTGCCGTGGACTGGTTTGAGCCAAGCTCCCTCCTGCCCTCTCTCTTCACTGTTCTCTGGCTTCCCATCTGTTGCTAGTATCCAGGATTGGACCCGTCTCAGGAAGGTGTGAGTTGGGTGCTAGGTGTGTTTATTTTCACCCTTGCAAACCTTCCTGTTTCAGTTCTCATGTCTGTAGAGAAGCCCCTGGCCATGTGGGCATTTCTTTCTTTCTTTCTTTCTTTTTTTTTTTTTTTTGAATCGGAGTCTCACTCTGTGACCCAGGCTGGAGTAAAGTGGCGTAATCAGTTTCAACTTCCTGAGCTCAGGTAATCCTTCTGCCACAGCCTCCAGAGACTACAGGCGTGCACCACCATGCCTGGCTAATTTTATTTTATTTTTTTTAAGAGACAAGATCTCCCTGTGTTGCCTAGGCCGGTCTTGAACTCCTGGCCTAAAGCAATCTTCCCGCATCAGCCTCTCAAAGTACTGGGATTACAGGCTTGAGCCACCGTGCCTGACCCATGGGCATTTCTTTAAAGGGCATAATATTTAAACGGAGGTGAGCTGTGCCTTCCTTTGCGACACACTGAAAGCTTGATTACTTCCCGAATCTGTCGCTGCCGAGTACTTGATTCCTTCAGAGTCTAAAAGCTAATTCTTACATATTCATATAAAAAAAAAAATTGAGAGCCCAAGGGTTTCTGGATAGTTTTATTGCATTTGAAGCACTTGGTAATGCGTTGCAGCCTATTCTTGGTTAATGAAGTGGGTTCTTATGGAGACAGTCATCATATCTGTCGAGGTTACAGTAGATTTAGTAGTGCGTGCATTACAAATTTAAATGAAATCATCCATCTAGGAAGACTCTAGCAACTCTCTGCTGAAAAACCCAGAATCCATTTAATACAAGGTACCAACCTAAGGAAGGAAGACATATTATTACTGCATTCTACCATCAATAGGACCAAGTTACCGGAGGTTAGGTGGATTTGTTCAAATTCCTAAAGATAGTTAACATCAAGTCTGATCCTACAAATATGAATATTTAACCAAAATTAGTCTTTAGAGCAATCTGCGCTTTTTTTAGTTTCCTTCCCCCACCTTCCGTCATTGCCTTCATGTCCCTAGACATCTACCACCTTCATCCTGCCCCTTTACCTATAAAAGGAAATAATGTACGGTAAATTAATTACACACAGGCACTAGGCCTGCTTGTCCTCTTCCAGAAGAAAGGTTTGCCTTCTCAAAGGTAAGAACTCCAGTTTCCCCACAGCTGGAACTGCTGCTCAAAAATATAATTTGAGGAAAAGGAACAAACCTCCAAAGAATATATATTCTGTTCTTTCGGGCATATAAAGTTAAACAGGAGGCAAAACTACTGTGTACAATCAGCAGTAAGAATGATGGTTAGTTTCCGCTAGGCTCAGTGGCTCTTGCCTTAAATCCCAGCAGTTTGGGAGGCCAAGGCGAGAGGATTGCTTGAGCCAGGGAGTTCGAGACCTGCTTAGACAACATAGCAAGCCCTCGTCTCTATAAAAAATTTTTTTTAAAAAGTGGTTATTTTAAGAAGGAAGGAAGCAGTCATGCCATATGTGTTACAATATAACACACTTTGTATGTTTATACTTTAATTTTTCAATGCTTAGGAAAAATACATATATTACATTGTTGGAAGTGGGTCATGATTGATTTACAGAAGTAATTTGGCAATAGAGAATTATCTGGCTGGGTGTGGTGGCTTACACCTGAAATCCCAGCACTTTGGGAGGCAGAGGCGAGAGGATTGCCTGAGCTCAGGGACCCAAGACTGAGCAATTTGGCGAGACTTTGTCTCTACAATAAACCAAAAAATCAACTGGGCATGGTGGTGCGTACCTATGATTCCAGCTACTTGGAAGGCTGAGGCCAAAGGATCACCTGAGCCCAGCAGTTCCAAGCTGTGATGGCCACTCTAGCCTGGGCGACAGAGTGTGACTCTGACTCAAAAACAAAAGAAAAGAAAGATAATTATCTGTCTAACTCCCAAACCTCTGCTTTACCCTGTACGTGATGCCCACCTTTTCTACAGACTAGTCTGTTTTTAGTTTTTTTAATTAAAAGCTGGGAGGAAAGACATCGTAAAGAGCAAACTTGTACCGCATCTCCCTCGTTCTTTTTTCTAGATCTATTTCAAAATCACTTTCCTTCCCAAGAACCTGGATTAATTACACACTATCTGTCACAGGAGGACAGATTGTAATATCTGCCCTCAGGAGAGAGACTCACGGTAATTCTCAGTAATGATGGATGTTTAACTCGATCTCCTTGGTAGCACTCACTCTTCCCGTCAATTGGAGGGAAGAAAAAAAAAGGAAGAAAGGAAAGATGAAAAAAGGGAGGGGAGGAAGGAAGGAAGGGGAGGCGTAACCTTTAACTAAAACTTTCCTGAAACGAATCAGAGGAAGATGCTGCAGACCCAGCCAGGACCAACCAGGGGGCCATGCCATCTGCTGGCCGGGCAGCAAGAGACTTCTCGCCTTCCCATCCCTGTGGGAGACACAGTTTGTTGTTGTTTTGTTTTTGTTTCTGCTTTTAATTTTTTTTTATCTGTCCTATTTGTACCTATGTATGGGGTGTGTCTTCAGCTTTGTTTAGTGGTCTTGCTTTCATTGATAATTCTGTTCCTTTGTCTCGCAATAAATGATTATCTAAAAATGCTCTTAATAAAAATACTACAAGGATGTGGTGATAAAAGAATTATGAGATCACCACTCCATTTTCTCGTGTCTTTGGCATGTAAATGGAGCTGAAATCGACTTGTAATTTTAAATGAAAATGTTCACAGTGTCTTTTAGGTTTCTTATCTACTTCCCGAAATAACTAACTGAAGTGGTAAGATTCCTTGAATGAGGACAAGGGCTGCTTGCAGCTTATTTAAATTGCCTAGCACCCAGCCTGTTTTTCTTCGGAGTGACTAAGTATACAATAGAGATCACTCACAGTATTTCCTCTTGTTTTGACTCAGCTTCAGCATCGATTTTATGTCCAAAAATGTTCATGTTATTTTATAGATGGTCATATAAAAAACGAAGATGGAAAAATCCTTAATGTGCTTGGATTTTGTGTGTGTGTGTTTTTATTGCCTGGAATTTCCTTTAATGGCAACTAGCAAAACCCAAAAGCCAGCATGAGAACTCACTAGTATCAACAGGGCGATTGAAATGGAAAAATAAAGACTTTGTATTTTAGTTGTTGTTGACACGGGGAATTACAGTGTGTAGCCACAAGATTTTCCACTTTGGATCTCTGCTACGAAAAGCATATTGACAATTCCATTGTGGGTTTAATTTATTTCTATTATTTGATCATCCTTTCCGGTTGTATTCCCCAGATCCACAAAACAATGATTTTTTTAAAAAATCTGCCCATGCCTATATTAAGGAAATACAAAACCAAATAGCCTCTGAATTTGTAACAACTGTTTGTGCCCCTTTGCCTGGCAGCAGTTGTCTTATCTGACAGTATTCCTAGAGCTGCATGCCAACAAGGCTGGGGTGGCCAAAATAAAATACTTTGGCATGATAAGGCAATACATAATTTGAAGCTGTGAAATCAAAACAGCCATGCTGAATTTTA
Source organism: Tarsius wallacei (assembly GCA_963574415.1). Lineage (NCBI taxonomy): Eukaryota > Metazoa > Chordata > Mammalia > Primates > Tarsiidae > Tarsius > Tarsius wallacei. The sequence goes on from CAUYQG010135919.1 coordinate 22,166, forward strand.
TAGCACTAACCCCAAGGCAGGAAGAAGGCAAAATTAGCCAAGTAGAAGAGAAATAATGTGTTCTTTCTCTCTCTCTCTCTCTCTCTCTCTCTCTCTGTCTCTCTGTCTCTCTCTCTCTCTCTCTCTCTCTCTCTCTCTCTTCTGGGCTTTCAAGAAAATGTCAAAGAAAAAAAGAAGATGAAATTATATTTAAGCAGCTATTCATTCTGTCTATTATATTCTAGAACATCCAAAAAGTGTTAAACTGACTCTATGAGATACTGTAGAAGTAATCCAAACATCTGTTGGGTCGACGGGCACACGGCCTTTTTAAAGGCCTTTCAACCCGAGATTCTTGTTTACAAAAGAAAAAGTCTGTAACTGACCTTAAAAGAGTGGTTCCTAGTGAGGGCTGTGGTTTAAAATCATCTGAGGAGGGCTGGGCATGGTAGCCCAAGCCTATAATCCCAGCACTTTGGGAGGCCGAGGCAGGAGCTCAGGAATTTGAGACCAGCCTGGGCAACATAGTGAGAACTTGTCTCTACAAAAAAAATCAAAAAATTAGCTGGGCATGGTGGCACATGCCCATAGTCCTAGCTACTCAGGAGGCTGAGGCAAGAGGATCTATTGAGCCCAGGAGTTTGTGGCTGTGGTGAATTGTGACTGTGCCACTGCACTCCAGTCTGAGCAACAAAGTGAGACCCTGACTCAAAAAAAAAAAAAAAAAAAAATCAGCTGAGGAGCTTTTTCAAACATACTATCCTAGGTCTATCTTAGAAAATTCTGGTGTTCTGGATCTGGTATAAAACCTAGACATCCGCATGTTTTTAAAGCTCTGTAGATGAGGCTAATATGGACCAAGTTGAAAGCCACTGCCTTCAAGGATGCCTGCAACTTCTAAAGCTCTGTAGATGAGGCTAATATGGACCAAGTTGAAAGCCACTGCCTTCAAGGATGCCTGCCACTGCATCTAAGGATGCCTGCCTTCTAAGGATGCCTGCCTTCAAGGATGCCTGCAACTTCTAGAATCCCAGATAATGTACACCTGAAAAAGCCAACCCTTGTGAAATGTGGGTGCAAAATAACGTATTCCAACGAGCATAGCAGCACAATGAAGAAAGCATCCAAATTAATGCCATAGAAAGCTAAAACTCTTTACGTTTTTGCTGCCTAGAACTCAACATTGTGTATACTTGAAATATAATACCTAACTGGGTAATAATTTGGATGCCATCATTCAATCCCTTTGACATGCTAAAATTCCTCATTAAAATATTCCAAGTTACCAAAGATCACTAATGTTATCGTTTTCTGAGAACAGGAAACTTACATTTGACTCATGTTTCTACCTCTCCTCCCCTAACACACACACACAGAAAAACCTGAAAACAGGACCTGACCCTGATGTGTGAAGATATGTGCCAAAAGAAAAAAAAAAGTTAGACTTCACACCCTTACTGATGTTAGAGAAGATCTTACTTCTAAAAATAATCATATGTTGATTGTACTTAAGAAGGATGGTTGTCTGCAGAGCTAACATGTCTGTGAGGGCCAAGGGAGGACTTAGAACCAATTCATGGATTGTCATTCTGGCTCTGGCTCCAACTCTCCCTGCATGACCCCTGTCTCCTGTACTCAGTCTCTTCTTGAGAAAAACAAAGTTGAATCAGCCTCACTAGGAAATGAGAGTATCATTGATTCCCACTGGAAATTTCATGGTGGCCAGTCAAGGTGACGGACCATATCTTTAAACATAGGATGATGTGAGCAACCATATAATTATAAGGCAGTGGTGGTAAGAATTATTTCCAAGTGGCTTCACAGTAGAAGCCCTGCTACCGTAATACTCTTCTTTCAGGGCCTGTGAGTGACGGAGCGTCCTTAAACCTCTCTGTGCTTAACCACATTTTCATGCCTGTTTGAGGAAGAGACTCCAACCTCATCCCATTTTCTTAGAGGAAGTTTCAGTTACATATATAACTACTAAGTTGGATATCTAACAAAGAACATCATTTTCTAAACTCATACATAAAAAAACCTGATGGGAAGAAAAGCTAAAAAAAAAAAAAAGATGAACACTTTGACAGATATTTCCAGAACTTGCTCTGGACCAAGGCACCGTAGTAGGTCCTACGGGACAATGATGAACAAAATGACTTCAAAAACAACTGCCAGAATGGAGTGCCTTTGGTAGAATTTTGAGGAAAGAGTTCTAACTCTTCTTGGCACCATGAACCCAGTTCTCCTCATCTACAGAGGAACGCACCATGGAAAACTGGTGGGCAAAAAGTATGCTGCTGGATTTCACTGACCTGAATTCGCATTTCGGGAACTGAGTGATACACATGCCCAGTGACAGCAGCCCTGGTAGGCATCTGATGTCTAAGCTTGTAAGGCACAAATGGGGTTGGCTTTCATTTCAGATTCCACTGGCAGCCGTGGAGTCGGTGCTCACTGGAGTTTGGAGTCTCTCTCGTTTTCCCATTTGTTTTTATCTGTTACTCACTCTCAAGGCCCACCAAAATGATCACTATAAAAACATGTGCGTGGTCTCCATCTCCTAGCACTGTTCTTTTGTTTCTCGACTGAACTGATTTGGCAAAAGACAGCAAAGAAACAAAAAACAAAAGTGCGAGGTGTTTTCTGTTTCATTGGCTGAAATTGTACATCACAGCGTGATCTGTGTGATACCCTCGGCCTTGCCAACACTGGTACCTTTAGTGTTGAAGGGATTAGGAAACGTGTCAGTTGAGCTGGAAGGAGGATAGTTTTGAGTTTTGGATTACTGTTTCTCTGTGGAAATCACATGTATTAAATGCCCTAGGTGTTGATGAGTATCCTGTTACTTGGCTGAAAGTTCATAAAGCATATGGTAAAACATAGACACTGAATTAGAAGTGACGTTTGACCGTGAATTATTCCCCAGCCTCTGGGGAAAACCTCCCCACTACCTGCACAATCCTAGGATTTGGGCCTTCCTTAGAAATAATGACATGCGAGAGAAACAAATTAAAAGTAACTTTGCCACCAAGCTCGTGCAAATCCATGCTGCTAGTAGCTTTGCCCTTCTCTTAAAAATCACTTATTATTTTTTCTTGCTTTCGTCTTTCAAAGTGTTGTATTTATCCAATAATCTTTAAGAATGTGTCTAAATCTCATTTTTCAATTATGGCCACTGGATGCTTCTGTTGTAGCTGTTGGGTTTCCATGTTACTCATCACACCATCTGCCTTCAAATATAAAAGATAGCTTGGAGATAGATAGCAACAGCTATTCCCTCTTATCTCTTCCTGAATTGGGACCAAGTTCAAAGCTGTGATCACATACCCAGAGATGATTCACAGTTGCAGAGTTGAAGGAAGGAAGGAAGGGAGGGAAGGAGGGAGGGAGGGAGGGAAAGAGAAAGAAAGGAGGGAAGGAAGGAAGGAAGGAAGGAAGGAAGGAAGGAAACCCAATTAGACACCAAATGAAAGGTGTTGAACCTATTACATTTTGTGTATTTTGTTTTGTTTTGTTTTGAGTCAGATCACTGTCAGCCAGGCTGGAGTGCAGTGACATGCTCATGGCCACCGCAGCCTCAACCTACTGAGCTGAGGCAATCCTTCCACTTCAGCCTTCCAAGTTACTAGAACCACAGGTGTGCACCACCACATCCAGCTAATTTTTTTTATTTATTGTAGAGATGAGGTCTCACCAAGTTGCCCACGCTGGTCTTGAACCCCTGGGCTCAGGCAATCCTCTCGCCTCTGCCTCCCAAAGTGCTGAAATTACAGGCATGAGCCACCGCACCCAGCCTGCGTAGGTCTTTTGATTTACTTCTTTTTTATCCACATCCTGGCAAATGATAAGAACTCAATATAGGTCAACTCTTAGCAGTTGTATTAGCAATAGCAATAATAAGACATGTTAGATATGAAGATCATATTAATTTGAATAGTGTAAGTTAGTGGTTCTCAAACTTTAGTGCACCCAGGAATCACATAAAGTACACATTTAAAATACATGTCCCATTCCTGGGGGTCACCACACAGAATTCTGATTCAGCAGGACTGGGATGAAGCCCACATAATCCGGATGTAGGTAATCCCTAGACCACTCTGTGAGAAACACAGACTCTGTCTAGGGTTCACCAGACATCAGTTCCAACATTAGCCCTCAAACAGGGCAGGGAGAACAAATTCATTCCTAAAGTAAATTGCTATGTCCTGGGACAGAAAAATGCCGCCTAAAATCATTCAGAATAATATCATATGAGTAAAATAGCTCACATGTGAAGAAGAACCAAACATTACTCCCCTATATTACTGAAATACAAATGCTTATGAAATACTAGCTTTACTTTAAAAATACTGTGTCTTTTTAGGAAGAAATGCTTACAAAACAAAAAGATTTTGGTCATGCCTATAATCTCAGCACTCTGGGAGGCCAAGACAGGAGGATTGCTTGAGCCCAGGAGTTCAAGACCAGCCTGGGCAACATAATGAGACCCTGTTTCTAAAAAAGGGAGGGAGGGAACGAGGGAAAAGAAGGAGAAAGGGGGAAAAAATTAAGATATTTAGCATGTTTATCACATTTTCTACACAGTGCTTTTCTCTCTGAAGGCTCACGGAAGGTTAATCCCCAAAGACTGACTGCCCATGAGAATACAAGAGCTTTCCATGAGCCAGATTTTAAAACTAAAGTTATCTATGGCATTGCTGGAGCCCAGGAACCAAGTCTCATAAAACTGCAGGATCTTATGAATTGGATAGTGCTTTGCTGGAGCTCACAAGAGCTGATTTTAAATTTTCAGGAATCTTGCAAGCTGGTTGTTAAACAGCCATTATTAAAAATTAAATCATGTACAAATACAATTAAATAAATTATGTTAAAAGCTAAGGTAACAAGTATTTCAAACTCATCACTTCCTGATTACATTACCACGTTTTGCCATTAGCTGTGCTCTTGAGTTATTTACAGCTATCGTGTTGGTACAGTGGTAATATTATATAACGGCCTGCCTCTGCACGCCCCTTCCCAGCTCCGCACTCAGTCATGTCACGTTGGGGGTTCAAAATTGGCCACGGTGGGAATATTTATACCACTGGAATCAGCAAATCAGGATTTGACTTATTTTATTGATTTTCTAGACATAAGTGTTGGAGAAAATTTAATAATGCAGGTTTAGACTTTTTTATTATTTATTGTATGGTTGTGGGGTTCCATGTGAGGATTGGCTACATAAGTAAATTGCGTGCAGGTGAGGTTTGCGCCTCTCCTGAGCAGTTTAAACTGCAAGGCGTGCCATGTGTAGCCATTACATTGAGGGCCCAATGAGGAAATATTTTTCCAGGATTCAAAAACGATTATGCAACTCAGCAAAGAAGTCGCTCACATCATTGCCAAACAAGCGAAGTTCTAATCCATGTTGGAATCACCCTGATTTGTCAATTGCAACTACAGAGGGTGCCACAAAAAAATTGTATGGCATTTTAAGCCCAATAATCTTGGGACGAAAACTTTCCATTCTGCTGGTTTAAGAGCGTGTCGTATGCCTGTTCTGCGGACTCCCATCTCGCATGCCCATTGTTGCGTGGACTTCTGTGGCGAGTGTGTACACTGTTCCGACACCACAGCAGAAGAAGCAGGACTTGTTGCTGTGTGAGCCCTCCTGGGTCTTCCCTTGTGCACATCACACACAGGACCACACACCTCCAACTCATCACAGTTACGTGCCACTGTTGGCGTGTTGGAGGTTCTGTTGCATACTCACGCCTCCAGGGTCGTCGTACTTCCACAGTGCTCTCGAATATCAAATTCTACTTCAAAATGGTCTTGTGCTCCTCGAAGGACAGCCATGCTTCCACCATTTTCTTTGACTGCCCTGCCTGTTGCATGGTGACGCTAGCATTCATTCGATAAATGTCATCTTTTGAGCAAACGTCATTCTACACATTCTTACCATAATTCACTTCAACTTTGAAAAGTAATACATAAATAAAAACTCTTAAAATGTGTATACAATGGGAGGCTGAGGTGAGTGGATTGCCTGAGCCCGCGGGTTCGAGACCCACCTGGGCAACTTGGCAAGACCTCATCTCTA
>CAUYQG010135925.1:0-16388 GCA_963574415.1 Tarsius wallacei
GTCTTGATGCCGGGGAGGAGCTTAGATTTAGATTTAAACCTGTTGGAAGCAGGGACTCCCGGGAGGTGGAGGCAAGCAGTTTCTGTGGGTGCCTCCCAGTCAACCCTGCAGGCCCTTCCAAGGGGCTTTCACACGGGGTGATGTGGCACATCCATGAAGACAGATTGGCTGTGCTGCATTTTAGAATGCCCATACGATTCCAGTGGCCTCAAACACTTTGAATTTACTTCGTGCTTGTTGACTGTCTGCCGTAGGTCGGTGTACACCCGCCTCTTTCTGGAACATGGGCAAGCATGCTCTTCTGCCTGGCAGGGCCACACGTCCCTTCTGCTCATGTGTCATTGGCCACAGCAGGTCACAGCCACACCTGAGCTCAGCGGGGGGGTGGGGTGGGGGGGGTGGTGTGTATCCTGCCCTGTGAAAGGCATTGAAGACTAGTAGCCACTCACAGTCTAGCAGGCATGGGAAGCCACGTGGAGAGACATTGGCTGCTGCAGTGTGAATGGAATACTGGGACAAGGGCAGATGCAGAGAGACCAGTTAGGAGTCCATCCCAACAGTCCAGACAAGAGAGATGGTACAGAAGTGTTGCCGCCTCTGTGGTTGCCTTGATACTCAGGTGGGGTATCAGGGGCGGGTCCTCAGCTTTGCAGCCCTAGAAATTTGAGGATAGGGAGAGATACCTTTCCCAGTGATTAAAAAAAAAATCTGAGTTTTAGATTTAGGCAGGCCTGTGTTCAAATTCTTGTTCTAAAAATTTCTTTCTTTCTTTCTTTCTTTTTCTTTCTTTCCTTCCTTCCTTCCTCCTTTCTTTCTTTCATTCTTTCTCTCTCTCTCTCCCTTCCTCCCTTCCTCCCTCCCTCCCTCCCTCTCTCTCTCTTTCTGTCATTGGAATCTCACTCCATTGCCTGGCTGGAGTGCAGTGGCGTGCTACAGCCAACCCAGCATCGACCTGCTAGGCTCTGTAATCCTTCCGCCTCAGCCTTCCAAGTAGCTGAAACTACAGGCATGCACTACCATGCCCGGCTAATTTTTTTTATTTATTGTAGAGACGATGTCTCGCCAAGTTGCCCAGGCTGGACTCAAACCTGTGGGCTTAGGCAATCCATTCACCTCGGCCTCCCAAAGTGCTGGGATGACAGGCTGGGCCACCAAGCCCGGCCTAGTTCTACACATTTCTAACTGATTAATATGCAAAAGTGACTTAGCCTGTGGGCCTCAGCCTCCTCATCTTGAAATCAGCCTACTGCCACAGATAGATTCATGGGGAGAATAACTGAGTTAGTTTATGATAAGTACCTGACGTAGAGCCTATGCCAAGGTAGCTGTTCAGTAGAGGGGAGGTATCATTGTTATTGAAAACTTACTAGAAATTAGAAAGAGGTATGATAAGCATGGATTTGGAGGCAGTAAAGAGATATTTCATAGAAACCATAGTACAACTTGATATTCTTTAACAGAAACTACCCCTTGAGTGACCAGATTTGAATTTTGTCCCCCTTGGATAAAATATTCTTCAGCCAGGATATGGTAAAATTTCTCAGATTTCAGCTTTCCTGAGATATCCCAATCCTCCCTTCTTCTTCCTTTTTTTTTTTTTGATTCATGGTCTCACTGTGTCACCCAGGCTGGAGTGCATTGGCACAATCGCGGCTCACTGCAGCCTTGACCTCCTGGCCTCAGGCAATCCTCCTGACCCAGCCACCTCCTGAGTAGCTGGGACTACGGGTATGCACCACCCTGCCCAGCTTTTTAAAAAATTTTTTTTGTAGAGACAAGGTCTTGCTCTGTTGGCCAGGCTGGTCTCGAACCCTGGCCTCAAGCAATCATCCTGCCTCACCTCCCAAAGTGCTAGGATTGCAGGCATGAGCCACCATACCCAGCCCCAGTCCTTCCTTGGCACCAGGACCCTTTGATCAGCCATTAGCTTTCCCTGATCCCCTCAGCCACATGGATACATCCTGAAGGTTATGGCCACCGATGTGGCTGCCATCTCTTCTATGTGACCCTTTCTAAAAGTCAGCCTGGAAATGCCAGGGCTCCATGAAGGTGCCTCCATGTGAAGACTTCACGTGGGGCTCATACCCTCTCCGAACACAGAAATGTGAGGAAAATGAGTATGTCAGTTCTTAGGAAAGACTATGCTCAGAGCAACTTGTCGGGCCTGAAATGATTTAGTGTGTATGTATTTTCAGTGAAAGTTTAAAAAGGAAATTGCTTTTTCCTCAGTGTAACTCTGACTGATATCTGCGTGGCGCACCGCGTGTAGAGACTGCATCTGGTTTGCCTAGAAGTATGGCAGTGAGTATGGAGTAGGTTCCTTTGGTGCCAGGCCCTTCTAATTCCCACAGACACCTACCAGTTTTGCAGGAAGGAGGGTTGATCTTGACTAGGGGTGTGCTGGTCAGGGCTTAACAATCGGCTCTTTGCAGGACTGGGCGGAGCCCTAGTTTGTAGCATTTGCCCATTTCTGTGGTGTAAATACTCCCGCCATGGCAATTTCAAGCCTGCAACGTGACACCAGCCAGCCCACAGAATTCCTGGACATTTAACAATTGGCAGCCCCAGCACCCATGGATCCTGACTGGGGGATGACCCACTCCCAGATTTCAGTGTCAGCTCTCTTACTTACTAGCTATGTGGCCTTGGGAAAGTTACCTAATGTCCTTGAGCCTGGCTGGTAGCAGGCATCCATGGTGCTTGTATCCTTCCCTCTTGCCCCAATAGGAAAGTACCTTTGTCACATCCCTCCCTCACTGTGACTCCTGGGTGGAGGGAGGAGAGGAGACGAGTTGGTCATGCTGAGAGGGGCAGTGGACACAGCTGCCTCATCCTTTTTCTTGGAACGTTTCCAAGAAGAGGCTGGACTTTTTTTAAATGTGGGAAGACAGGAGGAAGTTTGACAGATGGAAAGTTAAGAATTGCCATCTTTAAGGAACTCAGAGTGGGGGAAATACGAAATAGGACTTTACAGAGCAGATGGCGGAGTTCCCCCAAACGTTAGCTTCCCCAGGAGGGAGGGAGGGAGGAGCCAAGGGCCGAGAGAGGTGGATGTCATCCTTGACGGGCAGACAGACTAAGGGCAACTAAGCGTGTATCTTGTTTCGGGACACCTCTACGGCCCAGCAATGCTGTAGAAGTCAGGATATGGCTATGGCCATACCCTAGCCATTTCCTCATGTGTCACCTGGGGGCCCCGCAGGAAAAGGCTGCCCTAAAGAGCCTAAGAGGTGGCAGTCAGAGGCAGGAAGAGACTTGGCAGAGGGCTATGGCAGGGTGTGAAGTACAAAGCGGATCTCACCCCCGGAGGTCACACAGGGTTGGGAGGAGAGGCAGGGAACCAGTCCTGCACTCGGGATGACTGGTGACCTGAGTGACAGCTGTCTGCGGGGCTTGGTTTGGGCATAAAGGGAACAGGGGAGAGGGAAGGGAGCAAGCAGCTTGCCCCCAGGAAGGCTGGAGGAGGGAGGGGCCACAAAAGCAGGGAGAGTGGCCGGAGAGGATGCAGGATCCTGGGGCTACTCTGTAAGATGGGAGAACCATGCCCCTGCTGATGGGGAGGAGTTGGGGGAGGCAGCTGGGGAAGAGAGAAGCTGGGGGCTGGGGTCCCCTGGTGCTGCCCTTCCCACTCCTATCCTGCTCTGAGCTTAGTGTTCCATTTTGTTTTCCAACAAGTGACTTGGCAGTGGGGCTAAGCTGATGCCCTCCAGCAACTGGGGCCAGGGTGAGCCGGCTGGGAACAGGCTGGGCTTGCATAGCCCACTCTGCAGGACACAGCCCTGTGGTCGAGCCCAGCCACGCTGGCTCAGCGGCGGCTTGGTGGCCACCTCCAGGCACTCCTGTGGCTTATCAGAGCATGCTGTCCACCACGTGCTGCATTCTTCCCACGAGGAGGTCTGGCCATTCTGTCTTTTCCCTTTCTGGAGATAGGCTGGGTTTCCATATGCTGGGCCCTGAGGCAACTCTGCCCACCTGGGTCACAGTCCTGCCTTGTTCTTGCCAGATCCCAGCCTCCCTGCCTCACCTGATGGTCCTGACACCTTCCGCCGTGTTGTGCCTCCTTCTTCCACTTCTCTGCTCCCTCTGGATTTTAGAGACTCATCCTTCCCCAGACGCCCCATGAATGTGCTTCTCGGTGGGACACCCACATTCACGCTTTTCACTTTGCTTCCCAACCAGTAAGAGTTCAGCTGGCAGTGACCACCAAATTGAACCTTCTCTGTTGACTACCCCTCCGGCTCTGCTCCATGGGCTGTAAGGTGTGGCCAGTTCGTTTCTAGAACCTGAGACCTCGGGGCCAAGAATCGGAGCCCGAAGGCCTTCTCTCCAAGCCTTTCTCGGGGGCATTCTCTGCCCGCTCCCCACCCCTGAGCTCTGGCTTAGTGACTTCCCAGCCAGGGGCACCGCACAGAGGTCAGCTCTGTGTGCAAGCTGCAAGCCCTGCCCCCTGGTCTGCGCCAGGGACCGTGAGTGCCATGACGTTCACTGCCAGGAGCTTGTCCCACCAGAATGTGAAGTGCTTCCCAATTTCCAGGCTGACCTCTGGAATGCAGGAAGTGATGGAGCCTCAAGGGGAGGACCCATGGATGCTCCCAGGCCCTCTTGGGCATTTCCCTGGGGGCCTCCCTGGCCGTCCCTGTGAACTTGGGCCTTGCCTTGGAACATGCACCGACTTTTGGGTTGACCTCAGGCAAGACACTGCGAGTGAGCACTGCAGAGAGGAGCAGCCAGAGTGCCCATTCTGTAATGGAGCATGCTGCAAGCCTTGAAGATTAAGTGCTTGACGGTGTCTGTGCACTGTGCTGTTTATGTTGTTTCAGTCAGCTTGGGCTACAGCAACAGAAAGTTACGCTCCCACCGTTCTGGAGACTGGAAGTCTGAGATCAAGTTGTCAGCAAGGCTGCGTCCCCCTGAGGCCTCTGTCCGTGGCTTGTAGATGGCCGCCTTCCCCCTGTGTCCTCACGTGGTAATCTCCCGTGTGTGTCTGTATACTAGTCTCCTCTTCTTATGGGGACACCAGTCATTTTGCCTTGATCACCTCTTTAAAGGCCTTATCTCCAAATACAGTCACTTTCTGAGGGAATGGGGATCAGGGTTTCAACCTACAGGTTTTGAGAGGACACAGTGTAGCCCCTAACACGTGTCTGCTTCCCAGGGTTCTTCCCAGTAAGACAATGATCAGTGGATCATGCCGTATTCTCTGGGATGGCCAGGTGCCCTGACAGGGAGGGTTCAGAGCATGGAGGGTGTTTTCTGTCCTGCCTCCCCCATCCCTGCCCTAGTCGAGTCCCCAGAGCTAGCTGGCTGCCCCAAGACCCCGTCCACGGATGGTCCTCTGAGGAAAAGTCACACTTACAGTCCTGTGGGCTTGTGAGGCCACAGGCTTTGTCCAGGGAAGAGATGCAGAAGTGGCCGAACCACGGACATTGGGACCATCGTCCCACATAACTCCGTGACCCATGTCTCCGGAAGGTTCAGAAGAGTTTCCGGGGGCAGGCTGAAAACGAGCTGGTCTGATGCCCCCCATGATTGGTTCTTGAGGCCCTGCAGGCAAGGGCCACCCTCTGTTGAGTGCCCAGTGAGAAACCCAGCTCTTAAATGGGGTCCTAAATTGGGCCTAACCTTTCTGGTTTCTTTCCGGGAATGGACTCAGCCAGTCAGCCACACCGACTCTGAACAAAAGATAAAAATGTGCCCAGAGCTTTGGGTGGAACAAGGCGTGCTTTGGTAATGTGGTGAGCTAGAGAGTGGCCACCCCAAGGAAATCCCCTCCTGACAGGATCATCCCTGCCCCTACTGCTGGTAGAGAGAGAGAGAGACAGAGAGAGAGAGAGAGGCAGACACAGCAGGGGCATGAGACCTCACTTATTACCCATGTTCCCTCTGGCCAGAGGTGCTCTTCCTGGTCTTGGTAGGGCCTCTGCCGAGCATCCTGGTACCCAGACCAGGCTAGGCGGCAGAAGTTCCTCTTCTTTCTTCCTCTACTTGAAGCATTTCCACAATGCCAAGGTCACGGCCTGGTGTTCCAGTCCTGAAGGGCCAAAGGCTGGGCACTAGGACAGGCTCCCGTCACTGGAAAAGGCTGCTGGCCTTTAGTACAAAGGACCTCAGGGAAGGCACTGCATGGTGGGTGTCTGCAAAGCTGGGCTGACAGAGGGACCAGACGAAGGAAGGATGGAGAGTGGGAGTGTGGCAGGAAACATGCTGCTCTCATTTGGGTGGGTCAGTGCTTCTCGGGATAACCTGGTCAAGCCTCCCAAACCCCTGCCCCTCTGCTTCCTGTGGAATGAACGGGTTGAGTGGATAGTCTGGGAGGTTTCCCCCGGATAGGAAGTTTGATCCTTTGTAACTTGACCACATAAGACCAGGCTGGCCATCAGTGCATCGGCAGACTCCCTGGCAAGTGCTCAGAACCACAGTCTTCCATGAGGCCGCACCCCAAGCCTTCCTTGTAATTTAGCAGTGAGCTCTTGCAACATTTGGGGAACATTTGTGCTTACCCTGCAGAAGCCCCAACCAAGAACCACAGCAGTGCTTGGTCGGCTGAAATGAGAGTGGTTTCAGCAATGCCCTCAAGAAGGGTGAGGCAGGCACGAGACACCAGCCTTCAAGTCTACAGCGACGTATCTAGAAATGGCGGAGGGGACCCAGAAGGTGGAAAAGTGAAGAAGAATTCATTTTGACTTTGCAACTTGTGATGGATGAATGTTTGGATTTCATTTATTTGTATTTGGTGTGGACGGAGCTGATGTCACAACCCAGAGAACACTGAAGTGAAAACAGTGGAGCTGGAGGGTGGTCCCACCTCTGCACTTCAAATCTGTTCAAAGCAAGCTCAGAATTACACCAGATCTGACCATGCTCTGGCAAAAGCTGAGCTGTTTTTTGTTGCTTTATGAGCTCATCATTCATGCTATTTGGAGCAGAAAGCAGTAGTTTGCTTTATTAAAAGGAACGTGAAGGTCAAAGTTTTCTCCCACTGAGCTCTTGTAGAATTCTCATCTGGTTCCTAAGAGTTGGTAGTGCCTCCTGAATGTAGCACAATGAACATCAAGAAATGAGTTCAGCTGGAGAGCAGTGATGTCACAAAGATGCTTAAAGGAATTTTCTTTTTTCTTCTTGTTATTATTATTTTTTTAGAGATAGGGTCTTGCTCTGCTGCCCATGCTGGAGTACGGTGATGTGATCATAGCTCACTGCAGCCTTGAACTCCTGGGCTCAAGTGATCTGCCTACCATAACATCCCAAGTAGCTGGGACTACAGGTATATGCCACTGTACCCAGCTAATTTTTTACGTTTTTGTAGGGTCTTGCTATGTTGTGCAAGCTGATCTCAAATTCCCGGCCCCAAACAATTCTCCTGCCTCAGCCTCCCAAAGCTCTGGTATCACAGGCGTGAGCCTCCACGCCCAGCTCCAGAAGGAATTTTCTGAGGATGCTTCAGGGTTAGGAATAACTTAGTACGGACTTCGAAGAGATGACTGCATATTTCCTGCCCTCCAGAAGCTTACAACCTACATTATATGACTGCTAAGAGGACCCAGCACCCCCATCCCAACCTAACAGACAACATGAGCACAGCTGGGCTCTAAAAGATTAGCCAGCTAACCACCTGCAGAGGCAGGTGAGATGCCCTGTGTGTACCATGAGCGAGGCATGACATGTAAATGACGTGTTCAGTACTTTCCTGAGAAGCGAGAGGAAAATTGTCATCAATGCTCATTAGACATTTTCCAGATTGGTTTCCATGGAGACATAGGGATCGTGTCGCCCCTGTTTGTTTTAAATCTTGCTTGATTTTATTACACAAGCAACACATGCTCATTGTAACAGTCAACCCTCCAGGTGTTTCTGTGCCTCTAGGCTTTGTGACAGCGTGATGCCGTTCTGCAAGTCAAGACTCTGGGCGTCGACACAAGATAGTGGAGGGAGGGGGCTTCGTGAGCTGGGTGAAGTAAGGCCAAGGCTAGGAGAATATCACGTGACAATGGACTTGGATTCTTCATTGGGGTTTAGAGTGTCCTGGGGAGATGGCCAGGGCCTGGGGAGAGACAGGCAGAAGCCTGGCGGCCTGGGGCAGTTTAAATTAGTCTCTTGATAAATAGGGCTTCTGGATCCGGTATTTGAGCTTAAGAGAAAAAAATGAACGAGTAACTGGTTTCAGCCTGGAAGGATGGCATAGGGGAACTGTGCTCCATAGGAGGGTAGGAATTTGGTGAGGAGCTCATTGCCGATGGGGCGACATTCAGGCCTCTAGTTGCATTTGGCGCTGAAAACCTGGGAGAAAAGACCAACAGAAGAGGACCTAGATGGACCGCGTGTAGATAATGCATGAGAAGTCAAGGGTCAGTGATGGGGAATCTTGCTTGAGAGGAGACTGCAGGGCAACACTCCACTAATGGCCGGTTGTCCGTGACTGGACGGACTTTAACAACTATGGATGGCACTTCGTCTGGTTTCGTTACAAACATCGAGCAGGCAGAGGCAGAAATAAAATGACTTGGGATGAGACACAGTCAAGCTCTCTGAACATCTGCCCGTTGCGGGAGAAAAGGCAAGGAGTGCAGTCCAAGGATCTTGGAAACCTCGCCACGCCAGTGAGGGGAAGAGGCACCCTTTCAAAGCATGAGTGACCTCACTGTCGAGTTTGGAGGGAAGCCCGAGAAGGACAGGGCCTCACAAGTCCAGACCTAAAAGAAATTTGAACTTTGGATGGCTGGAGAGAGCCACCAGGATTTCGGAGAGGCCGGCGGAGACCAGAATGAATGAGAAGGGCGCTGGCGAAGCCAGCGAGCTCTCCCAGCCTGCCTTCTTGATCATGGTGGCCTTGGGTGGGGGGTGGGAGAGACGGTTTAGGAAAAGGCTTCCCAGGACCTTGAGTGAGGTGAGGAAAAGGCAGAAGAGGGACTCCAGTGCCTTCTTGGAGAAGAGCAGTGTGGAACTCAGGCCCACGAGGAAGCCCACGGTCTTCCCAATCGGCGGTTCCTTCTGTGGGCTCCACTGAGAACACAGGCTGCCGGTGACAGGGTTGCCGACGATGGTCGCACATCCGTGTGCCACAAGGACCTGCATGAGCTCAGGATTCCTTAAGACGGTCCCATTTCCCAGCGCCCTGGCCAGGCACACGGGCCTTGGCCTCACTCTGAACCGCAGAGTTCCCAAAACGGCCAGCGGGATCGTTGCGCGGAAGCTAGGGCGCCGAAGCCGTCGGCCTAGGGCAGAGCGGCGCGCTCCGAGTTCGGTTCCTGACTGTGTGTTTCTCTCTCCCTCCTCCTTCAGATCGTGGTGTGTGCGGGCGTCTCCCGGCCGGCCTCCCCGCTGCGCCCCACGGTTGAGGCCCGAGGTTTTGACTGTGTGGGTTTGTGTCTCTCCGGCAGGTGTCTCCTCTGCGACTTCCCTGATGTCCCTGGCTTGGGTGCTAGCCTCCTATCACAAGCTGCTGCGGGACTCCAGGGACGACAAGAAGAGCATGAGCTACCGAGGGGCCCTCGTCCACGTCTTCTGGCGCCTCTTCACCATCTCATCCCGAGTGATCTCTTTTGCCCTCTTTGCTTCCATCTTCCAGCTCTACTTTGGGATCTTCGTGGTGGTCCACTGGTGCGCCATGGCCTTCTGGATCATCCATGGCGGGACAGACTTCTGCATGTCCAAGTGGGAGGAGATCCTCTTCAACATGGTGGTAGGGATCGTGTACATCTTCTGCTGGTTTAACGTCAAGGAAGGGCGGACTCGATATCGAATGTTTGCCTATTACACGGTAGTCTTGACCGAGAACGCGGCCTTGACGTTCCTTTGGTATTTTTACAGAAACCCGGAGACCACGGACTCCTATGCGGTGCCAGCACTGTGTTGTGTCTTTATTAGCTTCGTGGCCGGGATCGCACTGATGCTCTTATATTACGGGGTGCTGCATCCCATGGGGCCACGCACTAAGATCCTTGCCAGCTCCTGTTGTGCCGAGCTGCTCTGGGGCATCCCTCTGCCCCCCGATGTTGAGCCCATGGCGCCTCAGACCCCTGGGTACCGGGGGACCCAGGTCACGCCCACCAGAGCCGTCCCGGAGCAACAGGAGGACCTCACGGCTGACACTTGCTTGCCCGTTTTCCAAGTGAGACCCATGGGGCCCCCCACCCCGTCGGGGCGTCCTTACCCCCCAGAAGGGCCCCTCATTAAGATTGACATGCCAAGGAAGAGATACCCAGCTTGGGATGCCCACTTTGTAGACAGGAGACTGAGGAGGACTATTAACATCCTGCAGTATGTCACCCCCACCGCAGTAGGCATTCGATATCGAGACGGACCGCTCCTCTATGAGTTGCTGCAGTATGAGTCTTCACTCTGAGAGCGTCTTGACCCAAGTTGAGAAGGAGACCTTAAGTTGGGTTTGCGGCTAGACGCCGCTTGCGAGAAATAGAACCCTCCCTTCCCCCAGTACACAGAACCACCACCGCCACCCCCACCACCGCCACCACCGCCACCACCGCCACCACCGCCACCACCACCACCACCACCACACACACGAAAAATCAATAAGTCACAACCCCTTCAGATAAGCTTTCTTTCCAGTCGCTGTATGTATACAAAGATATTCTCTATGTTTTGTAAGTAAAAACAAAAAGAAAACCTTTCTTTTGTTTTTTACACATAAGAAACAGTATTGAAACAAAATCCCACACTATGGTTCGTAGGGTGGAGAAGGAAGAGGTGTCTCCACTCCAAAAAGAAAAACAAAGTTTTATACCTTACACCAAGTGTAGATCATTTACAGGATTGGTGCTGATTGAAAGAACAAAACAACAAAACAAAACAAAACAAACACAAACAGACAAACAAACAAAAAACCTTCAACTGCCTTATGCCCTTAGGTGCTGAGTGTCATTAAGTACTGTCACGTTTCTCATGCAAAACTCTCTGGTGATTTTCGCGCCAGGAGAGGAAAAATTAAACAAGCTAATGAAACAAATCTAGAAACAAAACAGAAACCCGCCAACAAATACCACACAAAGCAATTATTCTTCCTCTCGGATGATTTGTATTAAAGAAAACAAATTTACCCAAAGCAAAGGCATAGAAACCCCTCTCTCTTCCGTTTCGCTCCCTCCTCTCCTGTCCCTCTTCCCACTTCTCAGAGCCTTCCAGGAGCTCCCAAGGGCTGTTTGAAACTCAAATGGCCGGACAAGCTACTTGAAGGCTGACTATGTGCCATCTTAACATTCACCGAAGTGAGAATCACCTGTGTTTCCCGGTGAAACGCAAAACAGAACAAAACAAAAAGCCACCCCCAATAATTCGGTAAGAACAGGACATTTTAAAGCAAATTAAAGGAGATTTCCATATATGCCATCAAAGAGAATCAGTAATAATAAAACTCAGCATAGTAGCAAAAAGAACGACATCAATTTAAAGGCACAATACTTAATCAGTGACTGGCAACAATGATTTGTTCCGTCATTGTAAGGCTGTGAGCGGTATACATTTATCACATGTGATATTGTGTAAGGCCTCTTATGTTTCCATTTGGTGGGAAGCCTTAAATTGATCTGGAAAGAATTCTTCATTTTTCATTTGTGCTTTTTTTAAGAAAAAAAAAATAACACAAAGAGGAAAACTAGAATATATTTATATATACACACATACATATGTGTGTGTGTGTATATATATATATACATATATATATAAAGTCAAATTGTAATAACTGACCCATTTCAAAGACTGTTTGGTGCTTCTGTCTTTCACCATTGTGGTTGGCTGAAAATCACTCAGCTCACCTGGTGCATCTGGGTTGAATGGGAAATTCCGTGTGTGTCGTACGTGTGTGTCTGTGTGTGTATGTGTGTGTGTGTGTGCCCACAGCACACGTATATATGTGTGTCCCTGCTGCAAGGTCTTGCCAGAAATATACAAAAGGCGGTAGAGTGTGGGGTCGGGCTGGGGAGTGGGGAGGATGGGAGGCTGCCTGCCTGTGGCCCTGGTTTGGGTGGCAAGACTCCCACCAGCAGCAGACTCTGGGTCTTAGGGGCCGTGTCGTTTGGGTGAGGATTTGAGTCAACTATTTATCTTCTCATTGTACCAAGTTGAGCTTCTGGAGGTGTTGCAAGTATGTTGAACCATTTACAAAATTTTTATTTTTCAAAGAATTGCTCTTTTAAAGACTCTTTCTGTTCTAGGGCATCGTTTCAATCTCTACTTGTATCTCTACTTGGGCACAAAAAAAAAAGGAAAAGAAAAAAAATCACAAAAAAGATATATATAAGAATATATATATATACACACACACAATATTTTTAAGTAAACTGTTAGTATTTGTTGTGTGTAGCTGAGATTTTTTTTTAAATTCCAAATATAACTGTTTAGGGTGCAAGACCTCACAACTGAACTACTCTTAAGAGAAGTTCAGAAACTGAGGACTTTTTTTTTATGTTTGTGGGGTTTTTAAAATATATATATTATTCAAAGAGGCTTCTCCTTCCCAACCCCTTTGTTGTTTACCAAAATCTTTTTTTTTTTTTTAAAGAACCAGTTTCAAAGATCAGTTGTAAGACCAAATGCTCCTTTCTTTGTTTGGGTCACCTTGATTTCATGTATCGTTGCAGTGCTGTCTTCTCTCTGCTCCTAACTTGGGGGGCCCCTCGGGGCCCTCCTGGTGGGAAGGAGGAGGAGGAGCCCCACTCTAGGAAGCAGGACGAACAGAGCACACCCAGGCTGTGGTGAGAACCAGCTGGGGGGTCCGGCTCTGCCCATCCAAGGGCCCAACCATGGACCACTCGCAAGCTATCGGGGAGCTGGGATCTGGTCAGAGGTGCACGGTCTCTGCTGTGTGCTGCCCGCCGAGGGCTCCGCCCCGATCTCCACTGTGTACTCTGCTAGGCTGGGGAAGGTGAAGCCATTTGAGAGGGGCTATGCCCTTCAGCTGGCTGGGATCCCACCTCTTGCCTGCCTCAGGTCTGGGGTTCCGTGTGCCTGGAGCCGGGCCCACGTCTGTCCCTGGCACTGCTTTCTTGAAGCTGTCCCCCATGCGTCCCCTCAGGATCTCTGCCACTTCTGCTTGTTTGCTGTCCTTGGATTCGCTTCCTTCTCGTTCCTCTCGTGTCTCAACACAGTCACAGGTTTTAATTTGCCACCTCGATTTTGCTGCTGCACATTGAGTGCGTGTGGGGCTGTGTGTGCACCCCGCTCACGTTTACACAAAGCTTAGGAAGAGAACGGCTGGAGCCAAGTGGTCACGGAGCACCGCAATCTGGATGGCAACTTCTGGCTCAGGGAGGGCCCTCTGCCTCTTAGCCACCAAGAACAAGTGAGAGGATCGTGGCACATTTCAGCCACCTGTATTCCACACTTCTGCCTTGAAACGGCACCCCAAACCCTCCCCAGAAACCTTCATCGTGCCAGTGCTTTCCTAATCATGGAAATGGAAGTGCATGTCTATGAGCAGCAACAGGGGAGGCCAGTTTTGCCGAGAGGCAGGAAGAGGAAGAAAGTTCGGGAAAAAGCAGAGAGCGAGACAGAGGAAGGGGCAAGGGAGACAGAGACAAGGACCAGGTGGGAATTGTCCTCTGTGTCCTTGGCCTCTAGCGTTTCCCCATGCTCCCAGTTGTAAGAGATCCCTCTCCCCAGCCATCCCAGCATGTCTCCCCTGTGGTCCTCTCTCCCCCGCAGGCCCTGCCCTCCCACCAGCTGGCCCTGGGCGTCAAGGTGGGACTTCATTCTCCCTCTCAGTGCTTTGAGCCCGCCCGGGAAGTCTATCTCCATACCCAGGTGACCTTGGCCCCCCAAACCCAGGTCCTTACGGCCGCCTTGCGGCAGGGTCCCTCTTTGTTCTGCACTAGGTATCTGTGTTGTCTGCCATTTGCCTGAGCCTTGGACAACCCCCACCCCCACCCCTACGCTCCTTCTCATGGGCGTCCGAGGAATGCCTGTGACTTTTTCTGGGGAAATCTCTGGGCCCATTTCTTTCCCAGAACCCCGTGATAAAAAAGAATCAACTTCCAATATTCAGGTCTGATGGGAGCTAAGCACATTGGCACCAGGCATGATAGAATAAAATAAACTATCCCCTTTTTTTCCCTCACACCCTCCACCTCAAAGATGCCCACGAACCCCTGTATCTCAATCCTCTGTCGCCTTCTTTTTGTTCTCAGAAATTTGGCGTTATGGCCAAATTGTGACCGATTTCGTTAGCAGCATTTCTGCAAGCTCTGCTTCTCCCTTGCTGGGGCAGGCCTGCCCCTTCTCTTGGCCTCTGCATAAAAGGAAACTTCTGTCCCCTCAGATCATGTCAGGGAGATGTGACCTGAGCTCCATCCTCTCAGATAATGTAGGAGGGATATCCCCTGAGCTCGTTTCTACGGCCTGTGACATCCCGAATGGAGGTCCCTGTCTCCAAGGCCATGCCGAGGAGTGCTGTGCAGGTCTCAGTCTACCACGCCAGCCCTCGCCGTCCTCCCTTGTCCCAGATTTCTCGTGTCGCGAACACGCTCTTCCATTTTGTCTCTGGAAAGCATCTCCTTGTGCTGTAGGGTCAGGCTTATTCTCGCAAGTTGGAAACAGGGGTCGTGATGGGGGAGTACGCTAACCCCAGGCAGGTCCCTGGCCAGAAGGGAAGAGGCGCCATCTTTCTCTTTTTTTTAAAGCAGGATTTATTGAGAGGACAGGAAAGCTCCCACGGTGGGAGGGGCCCCGAGGGGGTTGCCCGCGCCATCTTTCTTGACGCACACGCCACCATCACCACAGAGCCCCTGTCAGGGAAGACGACCTTTTCCCATGGCTTGGGGGAATCCCCCGTGCCCCACCTCTGAGACATGGAATCATCTAGTCCCCTGTGGCTCTAACCCAGCCCTTCCACAGCCATGGCCTCTCTGAGTCCTGTGGTGGCTCCGAGAAGGCAGATCCTGGTCCATGGTCACAAGCATGATTCTACTGGCCACATAGCATCTCATGCCACGGACGTCCGACCCTGTCCCAACAGAAGCGACTCTCGAGAACAAAAAAATCTGTATTTTTAAAGGGCACCAAATTACGTCATTTTCTCCATTCCTCCTCTAGTTTTACCCTTTCCCACCCCACGGTCCTAGGGGTAGAAGAGACGTTTCCAGATACGGAGCTTATGTGGAACTGCACTAGATGAACCATGGTTTTGCTCGTTCCTGTGCATCTAAACCCCTTCAGTTCTTATGAGTCTGATGGAGAAGACACACCTTCCCTCCCCCATCTACCCTGCTCTTGGTTCAGGGGAGACTGTAACGAGCCCCAGGCCTTGATGCTCCCAACCTTAGCAAAGTTTCCCTGTCTGTTATCCAGGGACAGAACAAGCAGCACTCAGGCCCAGAGCCTGAGATGTGGAGTGCAGGGCCTCAGATCCCAGGAGAGGGTGAGACCGGGCACATTCTCATGCTCCAGGGCCCTCAGATGGCCACTTAGCATTCATTTGGCACAGATGGTAGCACTCTCTTTGCCCAGGAAGTGGCTCCTTACTCTAAGGGAACCCTTTCAGGCCCTGAATATGTGGTGACAGCAGCACTGGGTCACAGCTTTACGACGGGGGGAGGGGAGCTCCTTGTGTACGCTTATTTGATCATCTTGCCAAGAGGCTAACACCTATTGCTTCTTTGCCAAACTGAAACATATTAAAGTGACATACCAGCTTTGGTCGGGGGAGGGGAGAGTCAGGATTTAAATCCGGAGAGTGTACAAGGAAGAGAGCTCACTGCAATGAATTCCGCCACGTGACGCTCCCCATGGGGACTAGGAAACTGCCAGTGAGTCTGGAGGAGCTCCAGGGAGACCCAGAGGGAGACCCTGCAGGAGTGAAATGGAAGGACCCGAGGGGCGGGCAAGCCCCCAGGGGCCGGGCCAGCATCCTAGAGGGCCGCTCCACTCATTTTGTTTGTAAACACGTCCTGATCTCTAGACCCTCCTCACAGAACATGACACAGTCACCCTACAGGAAGCGAGCTCCCGTACCTGTCGGCTGCTCTCCTCCGGGTCCGCGGTGAGCACTCGGGAGCTTCTTCAAGTCCCACCCCTTCTCCTCATCCCAGACTGACGCCTGCCATGCAAGTGACATCCCGCTCTCATCCATGCCAGCTCAAGCCTCAAAACACGGAAGTGGCAGGGACTAGCCAGTGGCAGGTTGCAGGCCCCAAGCCTGAAACAGGACATGCCCCAGCACCCCGGATCAACCTGTGCCTGCCCCAATTTCAAATCCTGTAAAAATGTAAAAAGGCAACCCTAACCTCTCAGAGATCTTTCTCTATGCCCCTCCCTGGGAAAAAAGGTGATGCTTAATCTGAGTTCCCGTAACACAACCCAAGCCTGTTTCCCACCCGTCCTTGGCTATTTTAAAGGTTTCTTCCTCACTTAAAACGCTGCGCCGCCGGGCTCGGTGGCTC
>CAUYQG010135928.1:0-28203 GCA_963574415.1 Tarsius wallacei
CTGTTTTCACAGATTTAGGATGAAAATTAATTGTTAAGGTTTTTACTTAATTTAAAAGTTAAAATTTTAAGTTAACATTTATAGAGTGGGCTTTCACTAAATTCATAATATACTAATTGGATACTTTTATGATAAATTAACAGAAAGCAACCTTGGGGGCCTGGGAAACATCACTAAAAGCTTCTTTTGAGTTTTCTTTAGAAATAAACACTGCAGGATAAGAGAAAAGTAACAAAGACACCTGAACAAGAGAGGCGATTACGAAGCTTTGTAGGTCATAGAAGTCCCAGAGAGAAAACTCCTGACACATGGAAAAATGTGCACTTGGGAACTTTCTTGACATTTCAAGGACTGTAATTTGGGACTTTGGACTAAAACTATCATTCTTGGCTTTAACAACAGGACTCATTGAAAGTAGATAGTGTTCTTGGCTTGTTTGTTTCTAAGACCACTAGATGGTGGTAACTTCTGGGGGATAATACGTGAAGGAATTTTCTTTGTCTTGCCCCTTTATGAATGGTATAAAAGCTCTATGTTAACTAACATTAAATTGGTATTCTGTTCAGAAGCAGGTGTCCATCTATATCATTTTGTCGTAAGTTCCTTCATTCGCCTATCTGTCTCTCCTTCAGGAAACCCCAGACCCGGCAGGGGCAGGAGCCCCACAATCCTGTGTGGTCATATTTCTGATTCTCTCCCTCATTGTCACAGAATAACCTTGTCTGATGGTCTGTGAGATTTGCCTAATTTTAAGTGCCCAATCTACTTATAGTTGACAACTGAAAAGGGCAGCCATGCTCCATTCTTTGAAAACTCAATAAGACACCGAAAGTTTGTTTTAAAACTTAATTTAAGCCGGGCTCGGTGGCTCAGCCTGTAATCCCGCACCTTTGGGAGGCTGAGGTGAGTGGATTGCCTGAACCTGCGGGTTCGAGACCCGCCTGGGCAAGCGAGACCTCATCTCTACAATAAATAAAAAAATTAGCCGGGCATGGTAGTGCGTGCCTGTAGTTCCAGCTACTTGGAAGGCTGAGGCGGAAGGATTGCCGGAGTCCAGCAGGTTGAGGTTGCGGTGGCCGGGAGCGGCCACTGCACTCCAGTCTGGGAGACAGAGTGAGACTCCAACTCAAAAACAAACAAACAAACAAACAAACAAAAACCTTAATTTAGTGTGAGGAAGCTTTTTACATGAAGAGAACCATATTCCAGGAAAACATACATATAGTGAGCTAGGAAGTCAGAGAAAAATAAAATTGGCTGTATGATAGGTGAGGTCTAAGGTACAAATTGGCAAAAAAAAAAAAAAAAAAAAGAACATTGGGTCTTCTCAGCTACTCTGAATCCTGAGTTTGATCATTTGCAATTGCAGTCTAGAGAAAGTGAATAGGAATTAAGAGTCTAGCATAACCTGTGTCTAAGATTAAATAACTCAAGTCCAAACTTCAAAGCAGAGTGCTGATGGAATTCTGATATATTGGTAGCAATGTCCAAAGTGATTCAGTTAGTTGCTTGAACTTTTTTTCCTGTAAATGGGGCAATTTTACACATCTAGAAAGAAAGCCCTTAAAACAGGCCACTGAGAATGAGGGAAGAGGTGACATTGTTGAGTTTTCTCTGTGAGAAAATGGAAAAAGGGAATAATAAAAACTGACATTCTACATATGCCAAATTACTAGATATAGCATTTGTATAATGCATTAGTCCTTTAATTTATAACAAAATGGATTCAGAGAAGCAACACACTATGTCTAAATAACATAACTTGTAAGTAATATAACCAAGATAGGCTTAATTCTTTCTAGTCTCCAGGATCATGGTTTATATTAGCTCTCCAGATGCCTCAATCATTCTACCATCATCAATAACAAAAAATTGTCAGTAAATTGCAGGTAATTCAAATGGATACTTTTGCCTTATTTCAATTGACATCTCAGCATGTTGGCAATGTTGCAAACATACCTGGTTGGTACAGACTTTTTCCATTGACTTTAATGAAATTACTCTATAATTTTTTTACATATCTTACTATTATTTTTATGAACTTTTTTCCTGACTCTAACTAGTAAGTATTGGCATTGTTCAAAATTAAGCTATTCATTACTTAATGGATCATAATAAATGTATCTCAGATGATCAAATTTGACATGAAACAAGATCCCTTCCACCCATTTTTTTCCCGGTAAGTAAATTTACAGTTTATGTAATAGAGGAAGTTAGTAAAAACTTAATCCACCAAAGTCATCCTGAATGACCAAATATTCATTACAATTTAATGCTTTTACATTCAATTACTCCTAGAATCCATGTATTTATCTCTATTTTTAAATATTGGTTTTCCCAGCTTCCCTCAATCTCTTATAAAGGCTATAGATATAGTAATAGCCAACTCCCAAGCTAACATATGCTGGTTCTCCTTCCATTCAACTTTATATATTACAAACAGAGTTTTCTACTAAGTATTCTGGTTATTTCACTTATAATTTTCCAAGTGTTTTCTGTGGTTTCCTCGTTCTATCTGTGTCTTCTATGCAACCCTTTACTCTATCACTTCCCAACAAAGACTCTTCCAAATTACAGCCTATCTTTCTCTGGAGGATTGGCTAATTCCATGACCTAATTAAATCCTTTTCACATTTTAGAGCTCAATGAATTGTCTCAACTCTTTTAAAACCCATTGATTGGTTGACTGACTTTTAGAGTTGGGTGCAAATGGTGATTTACTAATAAGTAAGTTGCGTGTAGGTGAAGTTTGGGCTCCTAGCTGGCCCTTCTCTCCTGGTAGTGAACTAAGTGCCCAGTGTGTTGCCTCATACCCTCCCCACTCCCTCCTTTCCCTAGCTGTCTCTAGCATCTGCTAATTCCCTCCTTGTGTTAGTGTGACTAGTGTTCAGGACCCACTTATGAGTGAGAACATGCAGTGTTCAAATCTTTGTTTTTGTGATAGTTCACTTAGTATGATGGTCTCCAGTTACATCCAAGTGCCACAAAGCCCATGACTTTTTTTCTTCTTTATGGTTCCATAATATTCCATTGTTATGTACCAGATTTTTTTTATCCAATCCACTTTCGATGGACATCTGTGTTGGTCTCATGCTTCTGTTATGGGTTTCTTTTTTGTAGAGCAATTTATGTTCCTCTGGGTATATTTCCAGAAAAAGGATTGCTGGACTGTGTGGAAGCTCAATTTTTAGATCTTTGAGAAATTGCAACACTGCTCTCCATGAAGATTGAACTAGCTTACGTTTCCACCAACAGTGTAGAAGATTTCTCTTTTCTCCACAGCTGTACCAGCACCCGTTTTATCATAGCACACAATATTTCTCCTCTGTAAATTTGATAATTGTGATTGTCATTTTCTATGTATTTAGTTGTTTAATGTTTTTATGTTTAGTTGCTTAATTTGTTCTTCTAAAAAATTACAATAAAGAGCCTTCAGAATCTGGGAAGTGAAAAAAATTAAGAAAAATACAAAATTTACACAAATTATCAAAATCAAAACTCATGATATTAACAGTTGTGTTATATCACCTTTAATATATGAAAATACATTTAAATAGCACAAAGTAGTAATTGAGTTTGTAATTAAATCATGTAGGATTGCTATTTATTTATAACTGTCTCCATTTTTTAAAAAGTTAATTTTAATGAGCAAATATTTTTCTTAGGATGACCTAAAGCATATTTCATAAGTTCTAGGGAAGTCTCAACGAAGGAACACAAAAGTAGAGAAAAAGTAATCCTTTCTTTCTCTGGCTTTGAGGTCTAATTTAGGAAACTAAATTAAGATAAATATCAAAGAAATAACAATTCATAGCCCCTGACATCAATTGACAAAGGATGTAGGGTTTCATAAAATGTAGACATTTTTACACTGTTTGCCAATTACTTCATAAAAAATTGAAGTTTGATTTGGGTTTTAAAATCAATATCTATCTTAAAAGATCTATGTGGCTTGTAATTTGAAAATGATTAAAATTCTAAAAGTCTTAGAACACTGCTTGGCTTGCTATTGAGAGGACTAGTTATAATTTGATCCTACTGTCTTCTCTCAAGCTTCCTTTTATATGAACATTAAATTAGCTTCTAAAAGATAATTGTTTTGTAATTATTTTAGTCAGTATCGAGAGCTGACTGAGTTTGTCTTTTCAAGAAAAATATATATTGTAGATTTCTAGAACATTGAAGCTGGATCCTGATTATATGGTTTAATATTCTATTTTGATGCCCTACTATTTTGTATAATGTTGAACAAATTATTTAACTTCTTTTTATAAAACATTGCTTAGGGGCTATGCACAATTATTAATACCTGTAATCTTACACTTTGGGAGGACAAGGTGAGAACATTGCTTGAGCCCAGAAGTTTGAGACCAACCTGGGCAACAGTGTAGCACTTCATCTCTACCACAAAAACAAAAAAGCAAATGTGGTGGTATGCACCTGTAATCCTGTATATTTCGGAGGATGAGACAGGAGGATCACTTGAGTCTTGAAGGCTGAGGCTGCAGTGAACTGGGATCATGCGACTGTATTCTAGCAACAGACTAATACTTTGCTTCATAAAACAATCAAACAAAGAGAAATTTTTGTGTTTTTTTTTTTAAATTCTCATCAGTGAAATAGAATTGAAAATTGTTTTCACCACAGATGGTTACTTTGAATTTTACAGAAGTAAATAACTAAAAATACTTTTAAAAAATCTGGCATATGGTAAGCGTGCAATGCATATGGGTCATGTAATTAGTTTGTATTTTTCTCCTACCTTGTCTTCATTACATTGCTCTTCCGTTTTCTCCTTTCTTTCTTCTAGAATTGTCAATAGATCTAAACTGACACTGGAAGTTGTCGAGTCTGTGACCTCACTATATACTCCTAAACCCATCTCCTTTCTTTTCTCTCTCAGCTACATTACCCTGCCCTCCTTGCAAGTAAGTGTGGCCATGAGAATAAGTGTCTAAATAAATAGTAGTGATAGTGATCAAGTTATTTTAAGGCCTATTCACCAATAACATCTTGCAAAAATCCTCCACGTTTTCTCCCTTCCCTTCACGTTTTCTCCCTTCCCTTCTCAGTTCAGCTGCGAAGGTCAAGGAAATCTCTTAGGGGAAACAAAAGCCACAAGAGCAAAGGAGCTTGGGTCACTGAATGACTAGGTAAGTGCATGATATAAAGTCTCTCATATGATAAGTATTGCATTATTATTAAAAAAGTATTTAAAAAGTCGGAGGTTTTTTGATGGTTCATCACTGAGTGTTTGTTACTGTAGTTATTATTGTAAAAATTAACTGATCATATACATAGGGACAATATATGCCTTCCCATCCCAAATATTCAGCAAATTACTGCTGCTTGTTTGATGAATATAAATTCAAATTTATCAGATAATATAATAACCTCTTAAAAAGCAGTCTTATGTGCCTTGGAGTAGGCAACCAATTATTGACCAAATCCCCAAAGGCAAATGCCAAAAAAATAAAATGAGAAGGTTAGCTAACACTTTATTTCTTAAAGAGTAAGTTACTTTCTCATCTAGATTTTAATGTACAGGTGAATTTGACAAACAGAACATACTGTAAAAATGTGTAAGCAAACAAACACATATAATTTTCAAACTTCAATCCTCTTTTGCTGAAATAAAAGTAAGGTTAACAAATCTTTGTTTTTCCTATTGTTAAAAATGACTCAAGGGACAAAGGGTCTTCATATTGCTCTTCATTCTATTTTCATTCATTTTTTCACTTCTAATTACTAAAGGTAATCAGCACATTTCAAAATATTTATGTCATACAAAACTCAATGATATTTATATTAGCTAACTAATTCTTTCTGCTTTATATTATTATATATTCAAAATAGTGAAAACCTCATGGAAGCACATAATAGTGGCTCACCTTAGTTAAAGTGAAGAGAAAATAAATTGTGAAAATATAAAAACTGCTGACTAGCTCCTCTCTCTTTCACTAAGGGCAGTAGGAGAAAATATGAAGAGGAATTTCAGCATGAAGGATTTGGAATTACTTCCTGTCAACAAGGGCACTAAAATATATGCTGTTTTGATTGAACAATAAACTTAGGCAATAAAGCAGTAAAAAATCCAATAACGTCTGATTACACAAATATTTTATATACCGTAAGTCAATACACAATTTAAAGCAAAAACAAAACCACCAAATTTTGCTGTACCTTGGGTTAAATATTTTGACCATTATGCTTTGCCATGAATTGCACATTAATAATTGTTAATCACTGTATAGTATAATCTTTGACAACAGGCTTAAACTATGTTATTTGCTTTTTGGGATATACAGAACTTAACAAAAGTTAATTTATCTTATGGTTCCTCCATAAACCTTTCGTTGAAGGTGATACCAAATCTATTTCAGAGATAAAATGTTTAAGAATATACTTATATTTACTACATGATAACTTATACTCCCAATTAAATAAGTGAAGAACATTTTTTGCAATTATCTGATTGTTTGATGTGTATCCTAATATTACTCACACTGACTAACTAAAAGAAAATGAACCTATTTGTTTTTAATGACTTCCGAGGGCTATACTAACCTAATGAAATTGAAGCAGGAGAGAAAAAAGACTAGAGTATAACTTTTGTCTTAAACTATCTTAAGAAGAAAACATGTGATATGGTTAATCTGCCAAACCATCTTCACTCTTGCCAGCTCAGTGAGGGGCGTTAAAATGCAATTAAAGGGCTCAGTATCCTCTGATGGTAATATCCTTGGAAGAGGTTGTTGATTAAACTACTAAATGTGGACATACAAAATATAAAACTGGAAATCATCAAGAGCTTATTGCATTGTTAATTTGAGCTTATATTTAGATTGAATAATTTGCTGAAACATTATGTGGTTCTTAAATTTGTTTTACATGCTCAAGAATATATAATTGCTCATCTTCATCTTAATTTTTTTCAAAGGAGACATATTACAACTTTTCATTTTTCTATTATATATGTTTATGTAATTTTTAAAACTTGTTCTTTTGCATTAAATAAATCTGAATATTGAAATATATACACCAACTAAGACAGGACACATGGTAACTGAGTGGCCTATAGTTAATTGTTTCATCTCTAAGTCTCATTAAAAGCCAAATGCTTTTTCTCCAAGGTGAGTATGATCTGTGAGAATGACAGAACTTTGCTCCAAAATTTTAAGAGTCTGCACTGTGATTCACCTATAAAAGTGTGCCAAAGGCCCAAAATGCTATCTCTATCTGTTACTGAAACTTCAAGCACAATAAGATCTGCTGGATTATGTGGCTCAAGTAAAAGAACAACTAGCACGACAATGCAAGCCTTTTACAGAGTCTTTTTAGGTTCTGAACCCACTTTTTAAAGCCACTAGTAAATAAGCAGAGTAGTATACTCAAATGAGGACTATGCTGACTCCAAATCCCAAATAACTCATTAGACAGTGTGTCTCTATTTTGATTGTAGCAGGGGTAAGATGCAATAGATTATCCTTTGCACTACAGTGAATATTGTGATATACTTTCACCGATTGGGTCCTTAGAAATGTCACTAAAGTGAAAGATCCCTGAATTTTAGTCAAGTTTATTTTCCATTTTTTCTGATAAAAAATGTCTTACCAATATGCATAAAGTCATTGATATTTCTATCGCATTGTGTCCAATCAGCATAATATTATCAGTTAATGTACCAGCATGCTGTCTTGTGGGAAGGAAAGGTGATCAAGGAACTTGTGGACTAAATTATAACACAGGGGTTGAGAGCTGATTACCCTTGAGGTAGGAGAGTGAATGTATATCGCTAATCTTGCCAGATGAAAGAAAACTGACTCTGGTGGTCTTTAAAAACATTTATCAAGAACAAAAATAAAAAAGGCAGATCACTAGTGGCACTTCAAAACCAAAGTGTTATGTAAATTTGCTCAAGCAGTGAAGCAAATGGAGAATAGTGGCTGTAATTGGAGTCACCACTTGGTTGAGTTCATAATAATTCAATGTCATTCTGCAAATTTTAGGTTGTGTGTGTGTGTGTGTGTGTGTGTGTGTGTGTGTGTAAAGAAGCCAGATATTCTCTTTGGCAAAGCCAGATTCTTTACTATGCATGCTACCTGGCCTTGGGTCAAGACTCCCTTAAAAAAAGAAGCAACAACAACAAAAATAACAAAGCAAAACAGACAAAAAAGAGGAGATGCTTAATTTTTGAAGAGGCTATTGTAAAAATAGGGATATATTTAAAGAAATAGCTAATTGATCCTAGAAAAAAGTCATTGATTAGTTCATTAGTTTCTTCCTTTATATGACTAAGCAGAATGGTTTTTGGTTAAATAATCAGAAGTCTAAATTGAATTGAATCACCAAAACAGAGTCATAGCCCCTCATTCAATTCCAAGGCTTTAGTTGGTTTACACACTAAAAATTATTTAAATGAAAAGGGGACTGGGATCACATGAAAAATAAACTTGCA
Organism: Tarsius wallacei; assembly: GCA_963574415.1. NCBI lineage: Eukaryota > Metazoa > Chordata > Mammalia > Primates > Tarsiidae > Tarsius > Tarsius wallacei. Next base: position 8,459 of record CAUYQG010135928.1, read on the forward strand.
GTTCTATTACATATTTATAATGTTAATATTTCTGCCATTATTCTCCAATTGTACATATAACAATTTGCCTGGGTGACTATACATTAGAAAGAAAAATAATTTGACTTTCAAAAGGTTCCTTAACACTAGCACTAATATTATATTAATTCCCAGATACTTAAAAAGTCTCCACAAGTTACAGAAGGATGTTATAGAAGTCAAGTGATCAATGAAGTTTGAGCTCAGATTCATCTCAAAGTGGATTCACTGAATCCACAAACTTATTTTGTGGTATTTCTCCAATGTTAGAATGTATAAAATAGACATACATAGTAATTAACAGAATTCCCACAGTTTCTTGACCTGTAAGGTGAGGGAAATTATGAAATAAAAGCTGCTAGAACAGCTTCTATCAAAACAAACAAATCCTGCATTCCTGGAGAGACTGCAAAGATTAGTACTACCATGTAGGACTTGAAAGAACCAAGGATGTTGATACCACCATATTTCCATTCAACTTACTTATTTGGCCTACCCAAAAACAGCTGGGTTTTGTTTTTGTTGTTGTTTTGTTTTTTCAGTAGAACTCTTTCTACGTATTTTCTGCTTGTCCCATGTTTCTAGTTCAGTCCTGACTAATACAGTTTCTGGTATCCAGAGTGGAGTGTTGGTATAACAGTGAGCTGAATATATGGTAGTGGCTTCTGTATGTAGTAGTAAGTAGAGAATAAAAGACTTTCAAATACTGTGATAGAAAAAAAAAACAGCTAGATTTACTTGAGCAGAATGTTATTGGAAATATAAACATTAAAGATATTGGTGGTGAGGGTTCAACAGAAATGAAAAACATGAAAAAAAAAGCCAGTTTTACCTTAGAGAATATCACTTTTAAAAATGTTTAATTTTATTTTTCTAGCTTTACAGAGGTATTCAGGGTACACAATGTGATATTTTATTATATGTATATAGTTTGAATTGATAATCATAATCAAGCTAATTAAACTATCCATCATCTCACATATTTATCAGCTCCTGGTAAGCATTATTCTTATCTCCATTACTATGAAATTGACTTTTCTTTAAGTTCTATACAAAAGTGAGATTATGTAGTATTTGCCTTTCTGTGCTTGGCTTATTTTACTTACCTTTTTGTCCTCAAATTTCTTCCATGTTGTTGCAAATAGGAAGATCTTCCTCTTTTTTAAGTCTAAATAATATTCCTCTCTATGTATACATACATATAACATATATTCTTTATCAATTCATCTCTTTACAGACCTTTAGGTTATTTACACATCTTCCCTATTGTGAACAATGATCCAATGAACATGAGAGTGCAAATATCTCATCACGATAGTGCTTTTATAACCTTTGTATATATGCCCAGAAGTGAGATTGTTGGATCTTATGGTAGTCTTACTTTTAATTTTGGGGAACATCTAAATTATTATAATAAGACTTGAAAGAAAGAGTTCAAAAAAAATTTTTAAAATATGCCACTTGAAGACGAGAGGAAAGGTGATTCTTTCTTCAGGTAGCAAAAAACTTTGTTGAATTGCAATCTAAAAATATGTGGAAAGCAGAACTTTTAAGCAATGAATCTGCGTATTTAGAGGAGATTTCCAAATGAAGTATTTGAAGCTGTGGTGTAGTTTCTTCCTACTGCTTATAGAAAAATTCAAGAGGAAAGGAACATATTGATGGAACTACTAAGCAAAAGAGAAACAGGTTTTGGTGAGTTGGGAAGCTTTAATCCTATCCAGAATGCAAAAGACACTAAAATTAAAAGATTTACTGTTTGTTATGTGCTCTGGAGAGAAAGTCAATCTTTTACTAATATCTCAGAAGTATCTCAAAGTAAGAATATACAGTCACAAGTGGAAACCTATAAAGAGATGGGAAGCAGAGGGAAGAAGGGAAAACATATGACTATGGAAGTAGAAATGGAAAGAATGCAGGTTCATAAGCCAAAGAATGCAGGCTGCTTGTGGAAGGCAGAAAAGTAAAGGAAACAAACTCTTCCCTAGAGCCAAAAAAGATCTCACCTCTGCCAACATTATAGTTTTACCTAACAGAATCTAAGCTTGTACTTCTGAACTGCAGAACTGCAAGATAATAAATTTGCGTTGTTTTTTCCCACTAAGTGTGTGGTAATCTGTTATAACAGAAATAAAAAATTAATAAGAACCCATGAATTCTGATAATTGGAAAAAATATTATTATTGTGGGAAAAAGTATATTTTTTCTTTCTTTATTCTATGAGAATTGTTCTCTCAATTTTTTCCCCAATAAAATTTAATTCCAATTTTCAAATCTCCATGAAACTTTTTTTTTTTTGAGTTGGAGTCTCACTGTTGCCCAGGCTGGAGTGCAGTGGCATGCTCATGGCCACCCCAGCGTTGACCTGCTGGGCTCTGGTGATCCATCCACCTCAGACTTCCAAGTAACTGGAACTATAGGTGCATGCTACCCCACCTGGCTAAATTTTTATATTTATTGTAGAGACGATGCCTCTCCAGACTGCCCAAGCTGGTCTCAAAATCTCTCTTCTTTAGAAAATATTTCTGAAAACAATCAATGGAAAAATGCAGTTTTTATCACCTGTGCCTACAGAGTACAACAATTTGTATGGTGTGTTTGTTTACTAGGGCTACCTTAACAAAATACCATAGACCAGGTGGTTTAAGCAACAGAGATTTATTTTCTCAAGGGTCTGGAAGTTAGAAGTCTACAATCAAGGTAACAAGAATTGGTTTCCTTCAAGGACTCTCTCCATGATTTGCTTCTTCTTCACATGGTTGTGACTCTGTGGACATACCCTTGATGCTTTTCTGTGTGTCCTAGTCTATCTTTATGAGGACACAGACAGATAGAACCACCCTAACAGTCACTTTTTAGCTTAATTAGCACTGTAAATTCACTATTTATAAATATAGTTACATTTTGATGTGCAGTTGATCCTTGAACAATATGGGTTTGATCTGAGATAGTTTACTTACACACACATTTTGTTCTGTCTCTGCCACTCTAGAGACAGCAAGAAGTGCGTCTCCTCTCCTCCTCCTCAGCCTACTTAACCTGAAGATGAGGAGAGCTTATTTCATTTTATTTTTTTTATTTTAAAGATGTGGGGTACAATTCAGGGTTAGATGTACAAATGTTCAAATGTTGCTTTTTATTTGGTTCTATGTTTATTTGTTGTTGATGTATAAGAATGTGACTATCTTTTGCACATTTATTTTGTACCCTGAGATTTTGTCAAGGTCCTTTGTCAGTGTAAGGAGGTTTTTGAACAGATTCTCTTGGTTTTTCAAGGTATATGATTATATCATTCACAAAGAGAGATAACTTGACTTCTTTTCCTGTTTGGATACCCTTGATTTCATTCTCTTGTCTGATTACTCTAGCTAGGACTTATAACACAATATTGAACAGGAGGGGTAAGTGTGGGTAGCCTGCCTTGTTTTGTTTTCAGAAGAAATGCTTACAATTTCTGTCTGTTTAGCAATATGTTGGCTGTGGATTTATCGTAGATTGTTCTCACTATTATGAGGTATGGTCCCTCTATGCCTAGGGCTTCAAGGGTTTTTACCAAGAAGGATGCTAGAGATTATTGAAAGCTTTTTCTGTGTCTAATGGCATAATCATGTGGTTCTTGTTTTTACATCTGTTGATGTTTTTAATTACATTTATGGATTTTGGATGTTGAACGAGTCCTGCCTCCTGGGGATGAAGCCTACTTAATCATAGTGGATGATTTTTGAGATGTGTTGTTGGATCCAATATGCTAGAATCTTGTTGAAAATTTTTGCATCTATGTTTATCAAGGAAATTGGCCTGTAGTTCTCTTTCTTTGTTGGATCTTTACCTGGTTTGGTATCAGTGTGATGTTAGTTTCATAAAATGATGTGGGGAGAATTCTGTCTTTCTCAGTTGCCTGAAATACTTTCAATAGGATTGGTACCAGTTCCTCCTCATATGTTGTATTTAATTCCGGAGACAGAACACAGAATGGGGAAAAAAGACTTGCCAACTCTACATATGACAAAAGTCTAACATCCAGGATCTACAAGGAACTCAAACGTACTGAAAGGAAAACAAACAAACAAGCAAAAAAAAAAAAAAAAAACCCAGCCACATTAAAAAATGGGCAAAAGATAGGAATAGACACTTCCCAAAATAAAACATATGAGCAACCAACAGATATATAAAAACTTGCTCAGCCTCACTAATCATCAAAGAAATGCAAATCAAAGCCACACTGAGATACTATCTAACACCAGTCAGGATGACCATCATTAATAACTCAAAAAACAACAGATGTAGGCAAGGATGTGGATAAATGGGAATACTTCTACATTGTTGATGGGAGTGTAATTTAATACAACCTCTGTGGAAAGCAGTGTGGTGATTCCTAAAAAATCTAAAAATCGATCTTCTACACAATCCAGCAATCCCCCTTCTGGGAATATACCCAGAATAACTGAAATTATTCCATGAAAAAGATACCTACATATGCATGTTTATCTCAACATTATTCACAATCGCTAAAACATGGAACCAACTGTGCTGCCCATTGAATGTAGACTAGATTTTTTAAAAAATGGTACATATACATGATGGAGTATTATGCAGTCTGAAAGAAGGAAAACCTTTAGAGCAAATTGGATGGATTTAGAATCTGTAACACTCAGTGAAACAAATAACTGAGTACCACACGTTCTTAGTCATAAGCAGGCCCTGAACATTAATCATAATACTATAAGAAAGGGATTGGCAGTAGCAGGACACTGCCAGGGAAGGGAGGGAGAGGGCACAAAACATCAATAAGGGTACCTGATCTCAAACTCAGTGAAGTGGGGACCAAAGGAAGGGCCAAGCTTTACCTGTATGATGACCACTTATCAATCTAATTCTGAATTGTACCCCTAGGAGTCATTAAATAACAGTCCTCCAAGGCTCAATAAAACTTCCTGGGGTAGATGTAGTCTTATCCATTCATGTTTCACTTGCATTGCAGCTAATGTACCCCCAAAAGCAGCCTACCCTGGTTTTATACCTTGGGGTAACACATCTCTGGGCTAAAGTATTGAAGGAAATTCTGCTCCAAGAGGGAAAGGGCACTGAAACATAGCCTGGGCTGTCTATTCAGCTTTCTCTTATTTGAAGATGTTTTATTCTCCTGATGTATTGCCGTTATTCTTGAGAACCACAAGCAATAACTTGGGAAGACCAGGGTTGTTCCAAGGCTACCAGAGCAGAGAAATTTTATGCATTTTTCTTCTGGAGGCTGGCATATGTATACACATTTTTAAAAATAATGTACAAGACAGAGTATGCAGTAGCTTGAAAGAGATCTATAATTACGAGAATAGATGGGAAAGAAATCAGATGTCAGAAAATTTATAAATAATGAAGTCATTAACTTAACACCAGCTGTACCAGCAAATGTGTCAGGCTGTAATTGGTAGAGTTTGCCTACAAATACCCAGATTGCCACAGAATATCATATGCTTTTAAAATCTAAGTTATTCTACTAAAAACTGAAATTATGACCGTCAATCTTTCTCTGCTGTATCCCTGAATGCAGAAACGAAAACATATGCATATGGTAAATGCCTGGGAATTACGCACAACTCCTTTCCTTTGGTCAACTTTTTATAGACAAGAAAAATAATCACTGAGCAGTTTATTTTCTGCTGTCTTCATACAATCACATTAATCCATTCTCTCTCTTGCCTGCTGTATTACAGTTTTCTGAACATCCACAATTCCTTGTCCTAATTACTAGTAATAGCTTCCCCAAATGCTCACTATTACTCACAGTAGCAGTTGAGATTTTCAATGTAAATTTTGTCTTGCCTCCAACCTGCTTAAATTCTTTAATGGCTTTGCATAGTCTTAAAATAGACTTCAGAATCCTCACCAAAAAATGTCAAAACCCTACTCTCCAAGCTGTTGCTTGCTCACTTCGTTCTCCTTGTTTATTTATCCATTTTCATGCCCTTAATTTATTTGCTCAAATAGGTCAAATTTATTCTTGTCTTGGGTTACTCACACATAATCTTCTCTCTAGACTTGGAAAGAAGTTTTATAAAATTTATCCATGATCAGGAAACTGCATCTAGATTTCAGATTAAATGTAATTTCCTCAGGAAAGGATTTTGTTAACTATTAAACAGTTTATAAACAACAACAATACTCTTATACTAGTCCATCGTAAGAATAAAGATTTTGGAATGAAAATGTTGTCAGTTAAAATAAAGGACTCGAACTCAGTAAATCTAAAAAGACATGCTGGTGCTTTTCTTTCTGGAAGAGGAAGCTATGTTAAGCAACTAGGGATATTCTGGCAATTTCTTTTCCCTTTCCTCCTTTTTAAAAATGAAAGTATACAAAAGTTAGTGGAAGAATGGGGGAAAAAAAGCAAGAACTGAACATATGTGTTTGATAGATCAGTTACTGGTAATAAGAAATGTTTAATGGCTTTGTGACAATTGGTTTGGGGACAATTTGCTTAGATGAAAGTCGTGTCCAAAGTGGTCATCCTCAGCAAAGCCTGACTTGCACTGCTGTACAGATGTCTCTTCAGTGGTTTTGCTACTGCACAGGCTGTATGTTTTGTCAGCTAGTGGGGCAATTAACTTCATACTAAAACAAAGCCAAAACTTCTCTCTCTTCCTCTTTTGTATGCATAAATATATTTTATGGTTATTGAAAGGTTAACATGCCACAACGAAATGATTTAATGAAATAATCTTAACTAAAGTGCAGTCATTCTAACACTCCTTAGTTTTGTCTTGTTTTTCTAGATGTTCACTTTAATTTGTATTCTAGTCATTAGCCATGGACAAAACCATTTTCCCAGAGAAAGCTATTAATAATGTCCAATCCCTTCCCAAACCTGCTTTATACTGTTTATTTTTCTACTCCATAAAGCAGGATGACCTAGTGGCACAGACAGACCTCATCTCCATGGCAACAGTTTTATGAATAACCCACCCATCTGCCTGCCCCTTCATGATGCCTTAAAACAGACTACCACCCAATCGCCTTAAGAACCTACTCCACACCAAAGTAAAGGTTTAAAAAGCATTCAACCTCAAACAGCAGTGGCCATATTTCTGTGTAAGCTCTGTCCCTCTACCCAATCTGGGGGATGTGGATCCCCCTTTTCTCTATCTCTCTAATCCACTTTCTAAATAAATAATATTTTCCAATTTAATTTCTGTGTAATTCTTTGCATCTTACCCATGCCATCAGCTCAGCACATTGGCCCACTGACCTAACTATCCTCCCAGACTTAAAATTTTTAGAGACCTAGTAGTTAAAATGAATGAATATCCACGGTTGTACATGGCAAGTAAAAAACAATCCTAATATTGCATTTAACTTTTTAGGCATAATGTAAGAAAAATTGCTTCAGAAAACTGAACAGAGTGATGGAGTTCCTCCCGGTATATTTCCAGAATGGGGATTGCTGGGTCATGCATGTTTATTGCAGCATTATTCACAATAGCAAAAACATGGAACCAACCATGCTGGCCATCAAAAGTTGACTGGGTAAAAAAAATGTGGTACATATACACAATGGGATATTATGCAGTCATAAAGAAGGACAAAACTATGAACTTCACAGCAACTTGGGTGGACTTAGGGTCTCTAATACTCAGTGATCTATCACAGAAACAAAGAACTGAATACCACATGTTCTCACTCATAAGCAGACCCCAAACAATTATCATAATACTATAAGAAAGGGATTGACAGTAGTGGTAAATTGTGGGGGGTGAGACAGACTTCATCAATAAGGGTACCTGATCTCAAATCAGGTGAAGTGGAGACCAATGTGAGGCCCAAACTTTACTTGTACAATGACCATTTGTGTACCTAACCCTGAATTTTACCCCAAATATTTAAAAAGATTTTTTTTTTAAGTGAAGGAATTAAGAAAAAAATACAAATTGTCAGAGTGGATAAAAAAACAAGGCCCAATTATGTATTGTCTACAAGATACCCATTCTTAATATAAAGGCATCGATTAAAAGTAAAAGCAAGGAAAAAAGTGTACTCTGCTAACACTAGTCAAAAAAAACCCAAAAAAACAGAACAGTGCCATGTTAAAAAATACGGCGTTTTAATACATTTGAGTTGACTAAATTGAAAATGATGCATGCAAAGTTTAATCACCTGAGATTATCAGTACATATTTGACATATGTTCATTTTTAAAATTAACATTGACTTAATTGTTTAAATGAAACAAAATGATCTTGTTTTCTGAGTTTCACAAGAAATGAGTCATTTTGTTTAATTAAATATTCATCTAACACTCAAATAATGAGGTATATAGTGATATTATACATCCACAAGTATTTAATAGTTCATAAAATATATGACAAGATTATGGATGTTATTACTTAATGTTTCAGCTGTACCCCAGTAGAGGGTTATATACACAAACAAAATTATTAAACTACAATTGCTACACTTTTAAAAGGCAAATCATTGCAAAAGAACTTCTACAAAGATTTCTTTTAATACTGCATTTTACTGGGATTTGACAAACAAAAATAAAAATCACATAAACTCTTATCATGATATTTTATATAAAAATGTTCCCTTAGACAATTAATTGCTTCATTGATTGGCTGGTTTTTCATTTAAAAAAAATAAGTAATGACTACTTTAAAATATTAGGGGTTGAAAATTGTCAAATATTTGCACGCAAAATAAGAAGTTAGTTGATGTGCATTACGCTATTTTCCTGGCATATATCAGGATACATTCAATATTGATCATTTTCACCAGAGTTCATTCCCAATATTTTGTTTATGTGGCCATGGGAAAACAATGACCACCACATTCATAAATATGGTTCAAATTTCAGCTCTATGTTACCTCATCCTATTAATTGTATATTATGATCATCTATAATTGTAATCTGTTATTTTTTACTATTGCTAGTTATAGGAATATGAGTATGATCAAAACCCTTTTTTGAAACCTTTCCCTTAAATATTTTTTTTTCTATATGTAGCTTTTCCTAGTTAGCCAGAAGTACTCAGCAAATTTAGATTTTAGCAGGAAATCAAAAATAAATGACAGAATCAGTGTGTAACATCCAATAAAGTAGAATTTCTGAGTATCCATACAAATCATAGTTCGATGTCCAAGATAAGACAGAAAATATAATTCAGTAGATTCCAATCAATATTTAATCCTGCTTAACTGGACTAGAATGATGCTTTGCTAGTCATGGTTAAGGAGAGATTAGTATGAAACCTAAGGGAAAAACTCTTTTCCATACCAAATACAGAAAATTCATTGTTTTAAATCTGATGAGGTTAGAATGGCTTAAGAAGATGTGACTCAGCAAGTAATCCCAGCACTTTGGGATGCCGAGGAGAGCGGATTGCCTGAGCCCGCAGGTTTGAGATGAGCCCGGGCAACTTGGCGAGATCTTGCTCTACAATAAATCAGAAAAATTATCCGGGCATAGTAGCGTGCACCTGTAGCTCTGATTACTTGGAAGGCTGAGACAGAAGGCTCGCTGCGCCCAGCAGGTCGACGCTGGGGTGGCCATGAGTATGCCACTGCAGTCCAGCCTGGGCAACAGAGTGAGACGTTAACTCAAAAATAAAACAAAACATAACAAAACAAAACAAAAAAAGATGTAATTGACAGTCTTTAAGGTGACTCCAGTGATCTTTATCTCTTGATAATCACAGACTTGTATAATCAACTCTTTGTTGAATGTGGGCAGAATTTGTAATTTTCTTCTAATCAACCGAATATTGCAAACATGGTAAGATATCACTACTGTGTTTATGTTACCATATGTAGGTCTTTATGAAGCTCACTGACTCATTCTACAGACTCTCCTTGCAGACAAACTTAATAGCCATGCTGATGAAGCCCATGTAGCAAGGAACTACAAGCAGTCACTAGAAATGTGACCTCCAGCATCTGGGGGTGGTCTCCAGCCAACAACCAGCAAAAAGCTGAGGCTGTCATTCATCGTCACAAGAAAATGAATGTGGTCAGTAACTTGAAAGCACTTGAAGGAAATTCTTCCCAAGTTCAACCTCCATGTAAGAATAAAATTCAGCTGAAATCTTGATTACAGGCTTGTGAGACCCTGAGCAGAAGACTGATTAAGTTTTGCACAGACACCTGACCACAGAAAATATAAGGTAACAAATCTGTGTTGTTTTGAGAGACTAAATCTGTGGTAATTTGTTATGCTGTAATAGAAAATAATACAATAGAGAAAGAAGGAAACCGTGATCCTGAAATTCTTCTGGATGGATTATCATGGTAATATGGAACAAACAGGCTGACCTCAAAGGGAATATGACGGTTTTTTAAACCCAGTATATGGCTAAGAGCTAACGATGCATCATCTGTGTCTGGAAAAATGAGAACATAAAGTATACAAGTAGATGTGACCAGCTGACAAGGACTCAGCCACCAGATTGGACACTGGAGGAAATGCAGAGTGCTGTGTCAGTGAGCATTCCTTTCTCTCACCTTCATTTGGTAACTCCTCTCCTTCTTGTAAAATCATTCAGAAATTCAATCGGATGTCATTGTTATTATATATCCGCACACTGGGTAATGTCCATAAAACATTTTAATTATTATTAAATAGTGATTTAAAGGCAAGGGCTCTTTTGCTGCATGGCCTGTGTTTGAATCCTATGTTCTCCGTGTTCCAAAATACGATCAGGAATGAGGTAACTTCTCTAACTAAACTTCCTCATCTGTCGGTAGGGAATATCAGTAATCCCTATTACCTGGGACTCTGGTAAGAATTAAAGAGGTTGATAAATATAAAAATCATAGGCTGACATACAGATAGAGTAGACAGATGATCTAATTTGTCATCCAAACTGAGCCATCTTGAGAGAGAAAAGGGAACATTATTCATAATTATTCTGAGTCACCTGAGAACCGAGACAGGCCTAGGCAAAGAAAAGATAACCATATTTACATAATTCTGATTTACACGTGTGTTTTGCAGCATTCATCTCCTGTGAGTCCATCCTAACCTCACATTAACAGTAAATAAATTGAGGGGCATCTTGGTACCAAGCACTGTGAAGGTACTAATGATAGAGAAATCCACAAAACTTAGGTCATCTGATTTTGGTACAGGATGATGAAAGATGTCGATAATTGTACAAACCATTAAGTTATCACTGCAATAAAATTACAAAGAATTTTTTTTTAATTTGGTGAATTGAATTTAAAATTTGGTAACTAGGTGGCTATTTTTGCTTGCATATCTCTAAGACAAAAAGCAGGTAATTATTTTTACTTTCAGAAAGACTTTTCTCATAAACTTTATATAAGTTATTTAAAGCAAACTGTTTATTATTAACTATACCAAGAGGAAATAAGATCACACATAATGGTTAGGAGGGCAAAAAAATTGAACATACCTTAAGATGTAATTAATAATACAATTTTTATTAGCAATTTTAAGCTGCGGTTTTGTAATCATGAGATGCAATATTTTTAGATATTGTGTGCCTAACATACTACAAAAGTGAAATGATAATTAACTGGAAAATATATGCCCTGTTTCAAAAAATAGGACTTTTTATAAAAAATGGTTATAGTTTACCTTTAAGTCATAAATAATGACTATGATTACAATATGTGGTATAAAAACTATTTGAAAGTCAGCTTATTTTCTGTTAAAATATTTTAATGTAAATAGTATAATTAATTAAGAACACACTGTGATAATATTGACCCTAAATTTGTGGTGATCTTGATATTTAAGAATTACAGAATATTGTATTTTATTTGCCAAACTAATAAATTAAAAAATAAGCTAACACCAAACAAAAATAATCTGCTGAATTAATTTTATCTGCTCCTTTTGAAACATTTTGTATATGCATAGTATATGCATAGTACAGATCTCTTCTAGTAATCACAGAATGAGAAAACATCTACATTGTTAAATTTTTTGTAGATATAATTGGGTCACTTTTTTTTAAAGAAATTTTACAGATTAAAAAGTAGATGATAATTAATCAACAGTCTAATATTAACTCTAGTCCTAGTGTTATTGCTAGTCCTTAAAAAAATTCTTAATGCACACACACACACACACGTGTATGTGTGTGTGTGTGTGTGTGTGTATAACATATATATTATAGACATATACGTGTGTGTGTGTGTGTGTGTGTGTGTGTGTGTGTCTTGTCTGGGAGATCAAAAATTACTAGCCCTATGAGGAAAAATATGTGCATATGCATGTGTGTATGTTAAGTGAGAAGTCTGAAATAGTAGGGTTAACACGTGAGACTAAGCTGTAACCAGGAATAAACTTATTCTTTTTATTTTGAAGTCTATTGCTATTATATAAACAACAAGCATACATAAGAAATGAACAAGGTAAAAACTGCAAAACTCAATGGAGTTTTCTATAAGGAAAGAGTGGAATCTACCATGAATGTATTCTTTCATTTACTCCTGTCCTCTAAGAATGGAGCAATCACAACATTTCTATCATGTCTACAGTTCTACTAGAAAAACTTGGAAAGATGGACATCTTAACAATGTTGATTCTTCCAACCCATGAGCATGGAATATTTTTCCATTTGTTTGTGTCTTCCTTGATTTTTTTGAGCAGAGATTTGTAGCTTTCGTTGTAAAGGTATTTCACTTCACTTGTTAGGAAGATGCCAAGGTAGTTTATTTATTTATTTTTTTTGCAGCTATTGTGAATGTGAATGTTCTTTTTATTTGTTTGTTTCCATGTTTGTTGTTGGTGTATAAGAATTATACTGTCTTCTACATGTTTATTTTGTTCCTTGAGACTTTGCCAAAGTCCTTTATCAGGGCAAGGAGGTTCCTGATAGATTCTCCTGGGTTTATCAATGTATAGGATCATATCGTCAGCAAAGAGGGATAACTTACTTTCCTCTTGTCCTATTTGGATACCCTTGATTTCCTTCTCTTGACTAATTGCTCTAGCCAGGGCTTCCAACACTATTTTGAACAGGAGGGGCAAGGTTGGGAAGCTTTGTCTTGTTTTGGTTTTCTGAGGAAATGCTTACATTTTCTGTCCGTTTAGCAACATGTTGGCTGTGGGTTTATCACAGAACACAAACTATTCTACAAAACGATGATTGCACATGCATGTTTATGGCAATATTATTCACAACAGTAAAAACATGGAAACAACTGTGCTGCCCATTGAAAGTTGACTGGATAGAAAAAAAAGTGGTAGATATGTGTGATAGAACATTACACAACCACACAACCATAAAGAAAGACAAAATTATGGACTTTGAAGCAACTTGGATGGATTTAGAGTCTATTATACTCAGTGATCTATCACAGAAACCAAAAACTGAGCACCACATGTTCTCACTCATAAGCGGTCCTTGAACATTTATCATAATACTATAAGAAAGGGTTTGGCAGTAGCGGAATGCTGCCAGGGAGATAGGGGTTGCGGGGGAGGATGCATAACATCAATAAGGGTACCTGATCGCAAACCAGGCAAAGTGGGATCCAAAGGAAGTTCCAAAGTTTACCTGTATGATGACCTCTTATCTATCTCATCTTAAATTGTACTCCACATCTTTAAAACAAATTTAAAAAACAGAAAAGAAAAGAAAGAAAAGCTTGGAAATAGTAGTAGGCCCTCTTAAAATAGCTCCGTTTAGAACTCCTATTAAATCAATACCTGAAATTCACTCTCTGAACTATATTCATTCCTTCATTTTGTTCAAGGAATATAACAGCATTTCATTGTTCTTAATTTATTGAGAACTTAAATATAGAATTCCCCCCAGGTTGTATTTCTGATTTCCTATAAGAAACTGGAAAAGTCATTTTCTCTTCTATGCACTTCAACCACACTATTTGACAGGAGGAAGAGTATTTATCTCTTTCCCTCTGGTACTTGGCTTAATTTATTTTAGTATAGAACTTTTCACTTTATATCATATTTCACACAAAAATACTAAGCTTTTATTTCTTCTTCATGTACTTCTGCCAATTCCTTCCCCTGTTTTATTTCATAGTAGCATTTTTAGGATCATTGTGATCTCTCAGGAAATAGCGTTCAGGACTATATATCAATAGATTACCTTGTTTTGTTTTGCTTTTAGAGCCAACAGATATGATTGAATGTGTATACTTTAAAGATTGCATATATTATAACATTTCAAATTGCTCTAAACCTTATATGAGAGAGAATAGCAAAAAGTTATATATTGATTATTTACAAATAACTAGGCTCAAATCTTAGAATTTTTCTTGACAAGTTTCAAAGAGCATTACCTCAGATTATTTTGTTACTAGTGATTAACGCATTTTAATTCTCTAAGTGGATATGTATGACATATTTCTGCTATCTCATTTTTTGTATCCAGCATTATTTTATTTTTTATTATTATATATTGACAAATTTTAGTTGTATACATTTATGAGGTACACACTGATGCTATGATTTTAATATAATGAAGAATGATTAAATCTTTCTAATAACCTATCACCTCAAATACTTGACTTTTTTGTAGTAACTTCAGAGATTTACTATCTTAATGATATTGAAATGTACAGTACTCAATTATTAGCTATATAGAATATACTGTGTAATAGAATCTTAAAAAAATGCTAATTATTGCAACTTGGAACACAACTAATATCCCATAATGTTGAAAATAAGTTGTAAAAATATGTGCTTGTGAGCCACAACAATCATAAAATTACATATATATAAACCCAAACATTATTTCAGGTTTTAAAATTATAAGTATAAAAATATTTCTGCTAGTACAAATATATTTCTGAATATTGTTTCAGGCACAGGGCTACACAGTAATAGTTTTTGTTTATTATTAACAAGATAATAAGATAGAGTTTACTGTTTGTTTAGCTGTTAACCCAGAAGGTAGACCATAAGTCATATAATTCTTGCCTTTCTCTTATTACCTTCACTATAGTTAAGACATTCTATAAAATATTTATAATTATTAATACTTGCAATTCCAAATTGAGTAAGTAATATATATAAATACATCAGGAGTTTGACACAATATACATTATTTTAGTATTAAATAAGCATAGTTTTTATTTATACTTATATTGCAAAATACTGATTATTCAAAACAAAGATAATGATAATATGATGAAGCACAGTTTTAAAAGTAGATAGTCTATTGATCTAGAACAAATTTCAAATCATAATTAACAAATTAAGCTGAAGCAAATTACCTTGAAGCAAATTACTTTGTTGACATAAATTACCTTTATCTGACAAAAAAAGGGGACTAAGAGACCCAAATTATAGACTAAATTATAAGTTAAAGATCAAATTACAGAGACTAAAAATTATAAAAGGAAAGAGTGTATATTCTTGACTAGGGTAAAGTTGTTAAATAGAGTGACAAAAAAATGAATTACATTAACAAATAGTTTCTACACTAAACGATATGCCTCATTGTTTTCTTTCAGATTCATCTGCTGTCCCATGATCAATTATGCCTTTGTCTACTTTGAAAGACCATACCATACATAAAAATGTTATCAAGAATTAGCAAATTACACTGCAAAATAAATTTTATGAAAAAGTTGATAGTATGATACAAAAAGCAAGCAGACCGATAAAAGGATGTAAATTATGCTATTAACAAATAAGAACACAGATAAAATGAATGAGGACTGTGGGACATAATTAGCATGTCATTTTTCTCTCATATGCTATCATTGCAATATTGATCTGTGTTTTTGTCTTATTTAATTCAAACCTACCTTTTAGAATCCTATTTTACTACAACTGCTTACATAGGAAATATCTTGGTTGAATTCTTAATTCTCTAAATTGAAAGCAAACTCTGCTTTGAGTTTGCTCATTCTTTCATATCCTGTTTATTCTGATGCTGGGAAAGAGGGAGGGTCATAAGTATTAAGGATATTTACTTACAATTTTGTCACACTGTTGTTAAGTCTTGCAAATGCTATATCCTCTTTCATGGTCCTATATGCCTCATTGTTTCCTTTCAGATTCAACTGCTGTCACATAATCAGTTATGCCTTTGTGTACTTTGAAAGACCATATTTTCCCCCAGTTTACTGTGTGACCCATTACCATGGCAGAGAGATTACTCCTAATGCTTCTAATAATATCCCCAAGAAAATTCCCTCATCTCCCATTCTTATTCCACCGCAAATATTACTTACACATTCATCTTAAATCCTTACACTTAAATTCTATTTTCTACATGCAAGTTCTCGGCTACATCATAGACTAGAATTGCTTATTTCTGGAAATCAAACTTCAAATCACCATTTTCAAATCCACTGCTAGAGACTTCCAGCAAGATGGCAATGGGGTAGCTTGGTCTATGAGACCCTCCGCAAAGGAGAACGCAGAAGGACTCTGACTCTCTCCCTGCGGGCTGCAGATCCCATCTTCGGCAGCCTGCTCTTCACACGGAGCTCAGCTGTCGCCACCGCTGAAGCATCACAGCAGTCTGGGCAGCCACTGCGGCTGCAGATGCCGCAGCCACCGCTGCAGATGCTGCCGCTGCCACCGCCTCCAAGGCAGCCATTGCACATCACACCACCCGTGCCACGACTTCAGAACTTGAAGCCCCTGCAAGCAAGATCTGCTGAGATCGCTGCTGCCTCTATTGCCACTGTGACATCCTGCCAGGCTGTGGGTCTCCTCCCATGTGCCTTAAGGCAGGCTTCCAACTCTGGCTTCTGTCCAGCTCCATTCCTTCTGGGGTGAGCAGCTGAGATAAAGACCATCTGGAGCGGAGAGGTAGCACCACCTGCTGGCGAATCAAGGTAACAACATCAAAATGGGAAAAACAAGCTTGATAAACAGACACAGGCCAGATCTGAGTGGTGAACTGGGCAGTGGTGAACAGAGTGGTGATCTGAACTGCCCTTCATAGAGGCAATGGGCAACTGGCCC
Organism: Tarsius wallacei; assembly: GCA_963574415.1. Taxonomy (NCBI): domain Eukaryota; kingdom Metazoa; phylum Chordata; class Mammalia; order Primates; family Tarsiidae; genus Tarsius; species Tarsius wallacei. The sequence continues at coordinate 25,394 of CAUYQG010135928.1, forward strand.
TAACTGTGAACAAATTTACCAGCCTGAGAAGACAGCTAGAAATCAGAGCTGAAAGGTCATTGGACTTAAATGAAAAGTCTCAGAGTGTGTTTGATTGGTTCTGTTAGTTTAATGACTTGATTCTATTCATACTGTTTTGTTTCTTTTTCTCCCCCTCTTTTTTTTTCCTATTCTTCTCTTTTTTACTCTTTGTAAACCATATCTTTGTATAGAGGAACAGCACACCAATAAGGAGGTTGGTTAGCTTGTATGTTACCATCTTTGTATGTTTTAGTTTTTTTTTGTATGGGAGTTGGTTAGTCTGTAGCCATGGTCTATTGTTTTTATCTGTTTCAGTTTAGGTGTCTCTCTCCATCTCTTGGTATACTTGTCTGTTTTCCCCCTTACTCCTCTCTCTCTCCACCCTCCTCTTCCCCCCACTGTCTGCTCCATTCTCTCCCCTCTCTTAACCTCATTTTATTTCAGGGAGTAAACCTACAACCCCACTGCATGGACAGATTCCAAGGCAGTGGGAAGTGGGCTTCAGATTATCCATACACTTGTCGGTGGATACCAGGACCTGCAGATAGATTTTGAATCACAGCTCCTCCCTTAAGTAAATCTCAAAACTGCAAAAAGGACCACCCTAACATACAGTGCAACCCCAGAACTGAACAAAGTAAGAGGACATACATAAAAAAGAACAGGAGATTGAACAAACAGAAGTAAAAGCAACCCCTCTACCCCTGAATAACAGAATTAAACAAGACGGTGACGTAGAGGAAGGAAAAAGTAGGGAGGAAAAAAAACAGCACAAATGAAGAAAAACCAAAAGAAGAATACAGGTCTCAAATAGACCCCTGGAAGATCAGACACTGAGAAAACAGGCTTTGGAACACAAACAATGAAGAGCCCCCAGAAGGACTGGTCACATGCAACAAACCCAGACATCAAGACATTAATACAGAGAATTAAAAAAATTGAGGAGACACAAGAGGAAAATAGGAAGGAACTGATGTTAGAAATAACAGCAGTAAAGAATACTGTGATGGAAATAAATAACAAACTAATAAGCATGGAAAGCAGAATTAGCCAAGCAGAAGAAAGAATCTCAGAGCTTGAAGATCAAAACACAGAACTAACCCAAACTGTCAAAAACATAGAAAAGAAGCTCAAAAAGAAAGAACAAAACCTTCAAGAGATGAATGATTACTTCACAAGACCGAACCTAAGAGTAATTGGCCTTCCTGAGGCAGAGAGAAAAACAAAGGCCACACTGGAACAAACATTTCATGAAATCATTCGAGAAAGCTTCCCTCATCTCAACAATTTAAACACAAGAGATTCAGAGAACCCCTGCAAGACAACAAATGAGACGACCAACTCCCAGACACATAATAATTTGCATAAACAAATTAGGTATCAAATAAAAAAATCCTAAAGGCAGGAAGAGAAAAAGGTCAGACTACCTACCAGGGAAGACCAATTAGAATAGCAGCAGATTTACCTACAGAAACCCTCCAGGCTAGGAGAGCTTGGAGCCCTATCTTCAAAGTTCTAAAAGTTAAACAATTTCAACTGAGAATAACCTACCCAGTCAAACTAAGCTTCATCAGTGAGGGATAATTGAAGTCTTTCCCAGATATCCAATCCCTAAGGACCTACACTGCCACCAGACCACCTCTACAAGAAACACTTAAGGAAGTATTGAACACAGAAGAAAAGGAAAAAGAACAACAAAATTCCTCACAAGAGTACAGGCAAAATATTAAAAACACACATGAGCCAACTCTAAAACCAAAAGAAAGACAATACACAAACAGGAAGAACAACAACAACTCTGTAAGAACATTATGATAGGGATCAACTCTCACATTTCAATAATTAGTTTAAATGTGAATGGACTAAATGCACCACTGAAAAGATAAAGAATGGAAAAATGGATAAAATATCACCAGGCAACAATTTATTGCCTTCAAGAGACTCACCTCACTAGAAAGGACACTCACAGTCTCAAAGAGGATGGGAAACAAATTTTCAGGCAAGCAGAACACAAAAGAAAGGAGAAGTCGCAATCTTAATCTCAGACAAAATACCCTTTAAGCTATCAAAAATTTAAAAAGATACAGAAGGCCACTACATAATGATAAAAGATTCAATCCACCAACAAGAAATATCCACCCTGAACATATATGCACCCAACATAGGAGCACCAACTTTCATAAAGCAGCTTTCAGGGAAACTAAAAAAAGAGATCGACTCCAAGACCATCATAGCTGGGGACTTCAATACCCCACTCACAACCCTAGACAGATCATCAAGACAAAAAATCAGCAATGAGATCCAAAACCTCAATGTGACTCTTGATCAAATGGATTTAATTGATACCTATAGAACCCTCCATCTAAAGACCACAAAATACACATTCTACTCATCACCGCATGGAATGTACTCTAAGATCGACGACATACTTGGTCATAAATCACGCTTAAGCAAATTTAAAAGGAACAAAATTTTACCATGCACCTTCTCGGACCACAGTGGAATAAAAATAAACATTAACACCAACAAGGTCCCCCCAAAACCCACGAAGACATGGACACTAAGCAGCATGATGCTAAACAACTCCTGGGTCATTATTTAATCAAAATAGAGATCAAAAGATACCTGGAAACAAATGAAAATGAAGAAATATCTTACCAAAATCTCTGGGACACCATGAAAACTGTAGTAAGAGGGGAATTTATAGCCCTACAAGCACACATGAAGAAAATGGAAGGATCACAAATTAACAGCCTAACAAGCCACCTAAGGAAGCTGGAAAAGCAAGA
>CAUYQG010135929.1:0-58121 GCA_963574415.1 Tarsius wallacei
TACAGTCCAGCCTCAGAAGTGAACAAAGCCTAAGGATCCTCATAAGGATGAACAGGAGATTGAACAAAAAGAAGTAAAATAAACTCCACCTTCCCTGAAAAACAGAAATAAAGAAGGGGAGGGAAAGAGAGAGAGAGAGAAAAATCTACACAAATGAAGAAAAACTAAAAGAAGAATATGGGTCTCTCACAGACCCCTGGGAGGTCAGACACTGAGAAAACAGACTTCAGAACACAAACAATGAAGCCCCCAGAATGACTGGTCTCAAACTACAAACCTAGATATCAAGACATTAATAGAGAGAATAAAAAGAATTGAGGAGAGACAAGGAAAATAGGAAGGAGTTGATAACTGAGATAACAGTAGTAAAGAATACTGTGAATGAAATAAATAACAAACTGATAAGCATGGAAAGCAGAATTAGCCAAACAGAAGAAAGAATCTCAGAGCTTGAGGACCAAAATATAGAACCAACCCATACTGTCAAAAACATAGAAAAGAAGCTTAAAAGACAGAACAAAACCTTCAAGAGATGCGCGATTACTTCAAGAGACAACCTAAGAGTAATTGGACATCCTGAGGCAGAAAGAGAGAAAGAGACCACCCTGGAACAAACATTCCATGAAATTACTCAAGAAAACTTCCCTACTCTCATCAGTGATTCAAAATTCAAACACAAGAGATTCAGAGAACCCCTGCAAGACAACAAATGAGAAGACCAACTCCCAGACACATAATAATTCATCTAAACAAAGTAGGTATAAGATAAAAAATCCTAAAAGCAGCAAGAGAAAAAGGTCAGATTACCTACCATGGAAGACCAATTAGAATAGCAGCAGATTTATCTACAGAAACCCTTAGTCTAGGAGAGCTTGGAGGCCTATCTTCAAAGTTCTAAAAGATAAACAATTTCAACCAAGTATAACCTACCCACCAAGCTAAGCTTCATCAGTGAGGGAGAATTAAAATCTTTCCCAGATATCCAATCCCTAAGAAACTATGGTGCTTCAGGCTAGGAGAGTGTGGAGGCCTATCTTCAAAGTTCTAAAAGATAAACAATTTCAACTAAGTATAACTACCAACCAAGATAAGCTTCATTAGTGAGGGAGAATTAAAATCTTTCCCAGATATCCAATCCCTAAGAAACTGTGGCGCTACCAGACCACCTCTACAAGAAACACTTAAGAAAGTATTAAACACAGAAGAAAAGGAAAAAAGAACAACAATGTCCTTCACAAGAGTACAGGAAAAAGATTAAAAACACACATGAACAAACCAAAAATCAAAAGAAGGACAACAAACAAACAGGAACAACAACAACTCTATAAGAACCTCATGATAGGGATTAACTCTCACATTTCAATAATTAGCCTGAATATGAATGGACTAAATGCACCACTGAAAAGACATAGAATGGCAAAATTGATAAAATATCACCAGGCAACAATATATTGCCTCCAAGCGAATCATCTCACTAGAAAGGACACTTACAGACTCAACATAAGAGGATAGGAAGCAAAATTTCAGGCAAATGGAACACAAAAGAAAGGAGTAGAAATCTTGATCTCAGACAAATACCCTTTAAGCTAACAAAAATTAAAAAGACACAAAAGGACACTACATAATGATAAAAGGTTTAATCCATCAACAGGAAGTATCCATCCTAAACATATATGTGCCCAACGTAGGATCGCCAACTTTCATAAAGCAGATTCTAGGTAAACTCAAAAAAGATATTGACTTTAACACTATCATTGCTGGGGACTTTAATACTCCACTCACAATGCTAGACAGATCATCAGGACAAAAATTCAGCAATGAGATCCGGAACCTCAATGTGACTCTTGACCAAATGGACTTAATTGATACCTACAGAACACTCCACCCAATGAACAACAGATATGCATGCTACTCATCACCACATGGAACTTACTCTAAGATTGACCACACCCTTGGCCATAAATCAAGCATAAACAAATTTCAAAAGATTGAAATTTTGCCATGTACTTTCTCGGACCACAGTGGAATAAAAATAAACATCAACACCAACAAGGTTCCCCCTAAACCCACAAAGACATGGACATTAAACAGCATTATGCTAAACAACTCCTGGGTCAATGATAAAATCAAAACAGAGATTAAAAGATTCCTGGAAACAAATGAAAATGAAGAAATATCTTACCAAAATCTCTGGGTTGCCATGAAAGCTGTAGTAAGAGGGGAATTTTTAACTTTACAAACGCCAATGAAGAAAATGGGAGGATCACAAATTAACAGCCTAACAAGGAGCTTGAAAAGTAAGACAACCAAAACCCTAACTTCAGCAGAAGAATCAGATCACCAAAATAAAAACCCAAATCCGGGACATAGAAGACAAAAAGATAATACAAAAAAAACCAATGAAACAAAAAGCTTGTTCTTTGAAAGAATAAACAAGATCGATGATCCCCTAGCTAGACTGACCAAGAAAAAGTCCAAATAAACACAATCAGAAACACAAAAGATGAAGTAACTTCTGACTCTGAAGAAATAAAAAAGATCATTAGCGACTACTATATACACTTGTATGGCAACAAATTTGAAAACCTTAAGGAAATGGAGGACTTTCTGACATCACAGAACCTGCCTAACAAGAAAAAAATCAGGACCCTAAATAGACCAATAACAATCAAGGATATTGACTATGTCATAAGAAAACTACTTACAAAAAAAAGCCATGGACATGTTGGTTTTCCAGCAGAATTCTGTAAGATATTTAAGGGGGAACTGATACCAATCTTACTGAAAGTATTCCAGGTGATTGAGAAAGATGGAACTCTTTCAAATCATTTTATGTAGGTGACATCACATTGATATCCAAAACCCAACAAAAAAAGAGAATTACAGGCCAATATCTTTGATGAACATAGATGCTAAAATTCTCAACAAGATCCAAGCAAACCAGATTCAACAACACGTCTCAAAAATCATCCATCATGACCAAGTAGGCTTCTTCCATGGGATTCAAGGCTGGTTCAACATTTGTAAGACCATAAATGTAATTAAATACATCAACAGACGTCAAAAAAAACCCCACATGATTATATCATTAGATGCAGAAATAGCTTTTGATAAAATTCAGCAGCCTTTCTTGATAAAAACATCTATGCATACGTGGAATATACCTCAAAATAGTAAAAGCCATCTACGAGAAACCCAGAGCCAGCATACTTCTAAACAGACAAAAATTGGAACCACGTCCTCTGAAAACTGAAACAAGACAAGGATGCCCACTCTCACCCCTTCTGTTCAATATAGTATTGGAAATCCTGGCCAGAGCAATCAGAAAAGAGAAGGTGATCAGGGGTATCCAAATAGGAAAAGAGGAAGTCCATTTATCTCTCTTTGCAGACAACATGATTGTATACCTTGAAAACCCAAGAGAATCTGTCAAAAATCTCCTTGGACTGATAAAGGATTTCTCAAAGTCTCAGGGTATAAAATAAATGTGCAAAAGACAATTGCATTTCTTTACACCAATAATAATCAAACAGAAACCCAAATAAAAAGCACAATCCTATTCACAATAGCAACAACAACAAAAAAATGAAATACCTTGACATCTTCCTAAGCAGAGACATCAAAGACCTTTACAATGAAAACTACAAAACACTGCTCAAAGAAATCAAAGGTGACACAAACAAATGGAAAAATATCCCATGCTCATGATTGGAAGAATCAACATTGTGAAGATGTCCATCTTACATAAGGCAATCTACACATTTAATGCAATACCCATCAAATTAACAGCAACATTTTTCTCAGAGCTCTAGAAAAAAAATACAGAAATTCATATGGAAACAAACAACCAAGAATAGCCAGAAAAATACTCAGCAAAAAACAAACAAACAATAAAACAAAAAACAAAAAACAAAAAACAAAGCAGGAGGTATCACACTACCAGGCTTTAAACTTTACTATAAAGCTACAATAATCAAAACAGCCTGGTATTGGTACAAGAACAGCCATATAGACCAATGAAATAGAATTGAGATCCCATATGCAAAACCTCAATTTCTCAACCAATTCATCTTTGACAAAGCCTCCACCACCCACCACCTGGGAGAGGAGAACCTATTCAGTAAATGGTGCTGGGAAAACTGACTGACCACATGCAAAAGACTCAAACAGGACCCCTATCTATCCTCATACACAAAAATTAATGCTAAATGGATCAGAGACCTAAATGTAAAACCTCAAACTATAAGAGCTTTAGAAAATGCTGGACACACCCTTATGGAAGTTGGAACTGGCATCCAATTTCTGAATACAACCTGAAATGCACAGGACATAAGAGATAAGATAGACAAATGGGACCTCATTAAACTGACAAGCTTCTGCAAAGCCCAAGAAATCATCAAGAGGAAAGAGAGACAGCCCACAGACTGGGAAAAAGTATTTGCCAACTCTATGTCTGACAAATGCCTAACATCAAGGATCTACAAAGAACTCAAACATGCTGAAAAGAAAAACACAAACAACCCCATTACAAAGTGGGCAAAAGATATGAACAGACACTTCTCAAAAAAAAACATACCGGTGGCCAACAGACACAGGAAAAAATGTTCAACCTCAAGGAAATGCAAATTAAAACTATATTGAGATACCACCTGACTCCAGTCAGAATGGCCATTTATCAATAACTCAAAAAATAACAGATGCTGGAGAGTATGTGGTGAAAAGGGAACACTTCTACACTGTTGGTGAGAGTGTAAACTAGTACAGCCTCTGTGGAAATCAGCGTGGTGATTCCTAAAAGCTCTAAAAATTGACCTTCCATATGACCCTGCAGTCCCCCTACTGGGAATATACCCTGAGGAACTCAAATCGCTCTATAAAAATGATACCTGCACACGTATGTTTATCGCAGCATTGTTCACAATAGCAAGATCATGGAACCACCATGCTGTCCAACAAAAGAGGATTGGATTTTGAAAAATGTGGTACATATACACAATGGAATATTACACATTCATAAGAAAGAACAAAATCATGAATTTTGCAGCAACCTGGATGGAATTAGAGTTTATAATATTGAGTGATCTCTCACAGAAACAAAGATCTGAGTATCACTTGTTTTTACCCATAAGTGTACCTTGAACAACTTCCATAATACTTTAAGAAAAGGATTGACAGTGGCAGGAAACTATGGGTGGTGGGGGGAAGGGAGGGCAAGGAAGGTGGGATTAATGATAGTCAATATCTGTCTGGAGGTAGGAGAGCACATCTTGTCAGCAAAGGTACCTGCACAATGAATATTTGTATACCTAACCCTTAACTGTACCCCACAGTTTTAAAATAAAAATATACATTAAAAAACTAAAAATAATTAAAAACAGTGTACTTCAAGGTGAAGTGTCTTTTTAAATGAAGTACAATTTATCAATTTAATATTTTAATGATAATAAATGAGTGACATTGCATCATTTGGCATTATATCTAAGATTTGACTAAGCCAAAAAAAATATATATGTATTTTTTTCCTAGAAGTTTTGCTTTTTTCTTTTAGGAATTATACTTTGGGATCTGCAGCTCATTTTAAGTTAAAATTTTACATGATGCAGGACATGAATCAAGACTCATGTTTGCATATAAATCTTTAATTATTATAGCACTACTTGTTGAAAATTATATACAATCTTTGTTGAATTGCCTTTAGATACTTTTGAAAAATAAATGTATGTAAAAATCTACTTCTGAATAATCCATTTTGTTCTGCTATTTTCTTTCTTTTGCCAAAATCATACTTTTTGATTTCTCAAATTAGGTAGATCTAGTTTTCCAATATTGCTCTTTTTCACATATGTCTTGGCTAATCTAAGAACTTTATTCATGTAAATCTTAAAATCAATTTGTTAATTTCTACTCAAAATTCTGTTTCAATTTTATATGGGATTGCATCGTAGCTATAGCCCAATTTGCAGAAAATTAGCATCTTAACAATATTGATTTGTTTGATGCATTAATATGGTATGTTTTCCATTACCATGAAAATGGGAGTTTTCTTTAATTTTTCTCTGCAGTGTTTTGTAGTTTTTACCAAGCAAGTTTTCTATATTATTTCTCAGATTTATGACTAAGTATTTCATATTTGGGGTTCCTGTGATAAATGAAATTTATTTTAATTTTTTTCCCATTAGATCATTGCTAACATATAGAATTTCAATAATTTTTGTGTATTATCCTCATATCTTGCAACATTGATAAAATCATTTATTAGTTCTACTAGCCTTTTAATTCTTTTCACTGGCTATTTCTCCACAGATAATCATGATATTTCAAAATAAATTCAATTTTGCTTCTTTCATTCCAATTGCATGAATTTTTTAAAAATTATCTAATTGATCTGACTAGGATAACCAGTACAATGCTAGCTAGTTGAGTAGAGCAGTTATTTCTGCTTTGTTTCCTGTTATTAGAAGGAAAGTATAGTATCCTGACCAACATAAAGCTAGTTATAGGCTTTTGTAATTATTACAGAGAAAATCTCTCCTAGTCTTCATTTGTTACTGATCAAAAATAGAGTTACTGATTAAAAATAGACTTTTGTTTTTTTAAAAAAATGCTTTCCTTTGTCCATTGAGATAGTTATATGTATTATTTATTTTTTTGTTTCTGAATATGATGACTTTATTAATTGATTTTTCCAATGTTAAGTTAACCTTGAATTCCTGATAAAAACTCCTGTCATTGTATGTTACTCATTCAATGTATTGTTAAATTCATTGTGCTAAGGTATTAAGAATTTTTAAAATCAAATTTTATCAGATACTCAGAATTCATTTTCTTATCTTCTAAGGTCTTTGTCATATGAGGTCTGACATTTGAGTTCAAGAACACATTCCTGAAAAAATGCGACATACTGAGACAGGAGATAGCTAGACAAAGGCTAGGCAGACAGACAGGCAGAGCCTTCTGGTAACAATGTAGCTAACTCCAGGTAGGCCTCTCAGGCTCAGCATTTAGTAAACATGCTCCCTGTGAGTCTCTCAAGCTAGAGCTTAAGTACTCAATGTTGGGATAAAAAATCAACCAATCAGCTCATAGGCCCCTACCTCCTGCTGATTGGTCCTTAATACTGACCGATCAGAACTGCTACAGCTCACAGCTAGCACTAGCCAATCAGCTTGGACTTATGGCTATATAACCACCAGGTTTTGAACCTCAGACAGGCAACCCCTTCAGGTCCCCTCCCACTATGGGAGCTTTTCTGTCCTCTCAATAAATCCTGCTTTCTCACTTTCTGGAAGTCCAAGTCCCTCATTCTTCCTGGGCATGAGAAAGAACCTCAACCCTGAAGAGCTGCAAAATGAAGAGGAGTAGAAGATCATTGGAGCCAGTGAGCCGTGTACCCCAGAGGCTGACTTGCCTGCTGATGGAGCTAGCTGAACCAGGAGAGCTGCTGGAAGAAAGCAAAACTGCAAAGTTGAGACACCTCGGGGGTTAGCCTTGCTGGTCCACTGAACCAGCAACAGTCTCAGGGATTGGCTTGCCAGCCCATTAAAGCCAACACTCAGGGGGCTAGGCTTGCCAGCCCACTGAATCGCAACTCTCTCAGGACTTGACTTGCCAGCCCATTAGAGCTGAAACTTCCGGATTTAGGTTTACCAGCCCCTTGACTACCCTTTCTGGGACTTGGCTGGCCAACCCATTGAGCTGACACTCTCAAAGTCCAGGCTGACCTGAAAAATCTGTGTCAATACTTCATTTCTGAATATCATTATGGTCACATTCAAAGTACTCCCCATGGGAAGCCATGCACTGATGCCAGCACCTAGTCCACCCATCAAAGCAATTTGATATTCTTTTTCTAGAACGTCCATCAGAGTTGTCGTTATGAGAAAGTGGAACTTTGAATTAAAGCAATGAACATCAAATATCTTGTTAACGTTGGCAAGAATGGAAGTGAAATCAGGGATATATTAGTCCAAGTTTATGGAGATAATGCCATGAAGAAAACAACAGTGTATACATAAATTAAACATTTTTTTCTGAAGGCAGAGAAGTATCACTGAAGAAGAGAGGTCAGGATAACCAGTAGCGAGCAGAACTGATGAAAGTATTGCAAAAATTCATTCAATTTTACGTCAAAATTTTTGGCTAGCTGTGAGAAGCCTAGCAGACCAAATAAACATCAGTAAATACACAGAAAAATCTAAACAAGGAATCTTGGCATGAGAAAGTTGTGTGCAAAAAGTTCCCATCACAACAATGCACCAGCTTACACAGCACTGTGAGCAAGGAAACTTTTAGCCAGTAAACAACTGTTTTGGAACACCCTCTCTAGTCACCTGATCTAGCCCCTAGGACTTTGCTCTTTACCCAAAGATAAAGGAAATATTGAAAGGAAGACGTTTTGATGACATTCAAGACATCATGGGTAGGTAACATGACAAAAACTCTGATGGTCATTTCAGGAAAAGTCCCCAAATTGCTTTAATTGCTGGACTAAGTGCATACTTCAAAGGTGACCATCGTGATATTCAGAAATGAGGTATGCATCACATTTATAGAATGAGTTCACAAATTTAATTGTCAGTGTTTGTATTTTGGTATTAGGTTGACTTTACAGAATGAGCATAGGAAGGTTTACTATCTCCCCAAAATCTTGAAAGATTCTGTGTATTATTGGTGATATTTCATCCTGAGATATTCAGTAGATTTCACCAGTAAATTTAACTATAACTGGACATTAATGTATTAGTGGCTTTATTCACCAATTTAGTTTGTTAAATAGATATAGAATATTCATGTTATTTATTTCTTCTTCAGTTAACTTAGTATCTTATATGTTGAAGAAATTTGTCTATTTATTCAAATTTTCTAATTGTTGGCATAAAATTGTTCTTAGCATTTTAATATTTGTATAGTCTCTGCTGATATCACTTATTTTATTCTTGATGTGGTAATTTGTATCTTCCATTGCATAATCATTCAGATGGAAGTTTATCAGTTTTATTGGTGTCAAAATTTTTCTTTGGGCTTATTGATTGTATCTATTATTTTTCTATTTGTCTCTTACAACTCATATTTATTATGTGTTTTATTCTGCTTATCTTGACTTACTCTCTTTTTTCTGTTTTCTTAAGGTGAAATTTAAGTCACCAATTTTACACCATTTTTAATCTTCTGATATAGTGTGCAGTGCCATTTATTTCTTCTGGCATATTATTTAGTGTCACTCCACAACTTTATGTGGTGTTTTAATTTTTTTTTTTTTTGGAGTCTCACTCTTGTCACCCAGGCTGGTGTGCAATGGCACTCTCATGGCCACCGCAGCATCTAAATCCTGGGCTTGGGCGATCCTTCCGACTCAGTTTTCCAAGTAGCTGGAACTACACATGCCTGCCACCACATGCAGCTAGTTGTGATTTATTGTAGAGACAAAGTCTTCTCAAGTTGCCCAGGTAGGTCTTGAACCCTCAGGCAATCTTCTTGTCTTGGCCTCCCAAAGTGCTGGGATTACAGACTGAGACACCGAGCCAGCCTGTGTTTTAATTTTTATAAGTTCTAAATATCTCTAAGTTCACTTGTCTTTTTACTCATTTAATAAATTATTAAATTAAATTCAATAATTTGAAAAAATATTTAGAAATGTGTCCCTCAGTTTTCAAGTAGTTGGAGACATCCTAATAATATTTCTGTTATGTGTTTCTAATTTAATTTAGTTTTATTCAGAGAACTTACTTCATATGACTTGAATTTTTTAAGTGTTGTGATACCTGATTTGCATATCAAAATATGGTTTATCTTTATTTATTTTTACAAACCATCAAAATGATTGTCTTTGAATTCTGTTGGGTGAAGTGTTTAATAATTATTAACTAGGTCAAGTGTGTTAATAATGTAATTATCCTGTCGATTACTTAAAGAATATCATTGACATTTCAGAATATAGTTATTTTTATTTATTTCATCTTGAATATCTATTTGCTTTTGTAACACTCATTTTGCATCTCTGCTAGTAGGTAAAAACATTAAGGGCCATTACTGTCTCTACATTAAGTAAGCCTTCTACCATTATGAGATAATCTTATTTATATTTGTAACAAATTTTTTCTGAAATCTATCCCAGCTGTGCTTTTTATTTTAAATGGACTATATCACTTTCTTTAAAGTGATATTTACACATATTCCCTCTCTAAAAATATACATATATATATATATATTTGTAAAAAGTCATTAATTTTTGTAAACTATTTGATGAACAGATTATTCACTATTTTCTTGAATGAAATGAAATCCTCTTAACTGTCCTCTAATTTGTGTTTGCATGTATGTTTTGGTGTACGGAACTACTATAATCACAATAAACCAGAAAAAGCATACAGTTTTTTTCTTCCTACAGAAAATCTTTTTGTCACTATTTTGACTCCATCTCCAGAGTGGTGCTAATGTATTCTGTTAGTTTTGTTTCTTACAAATTGTAGCTGTAAGCTACTGGGAAGAAAATCAAATGTTTAAAACCAATAATTATAATCTAACAAGAATTTAAAAGTTTAGTAAATTGAACAATTGATATCATTGGATTTTAAATCAAACAACCACAAATAGCTAAAACAATTCTCAGCAAAAGAAACAAAGTATGAAGTATGATACTTCCAGAAGATAAACTTTACTATAAGGCTACAATAAATAAAACAGTCTGGTATTGGTACAAAAGCAGGCATTTAGACCAAGTGAACAGGATAGAAATTCTGGAAGCAAAATCTCAATTTCTCAACCAACTCATCTTCAAAAAGCCTCCACCAACAACCACTGGGGAGAGGAGAACCTATTCAGTAAAAGATACTGGGAAAACTGGATGACCACATGCAGAAGATTGAAACAGGACCCCTACATATCACCATACAGAAATATCAACTTTAAATGGATCAGAGACCTAAATGTAAAATCTCAAACTATAAAAATCATTTAAAATGCAGGAGACACCCTTACAGAAATTAAGGTAGGTAACCAATTCCTGATCAAAACCCCAGATGTCCCTACTATAAGAGATAAGATAGACAAGTGGGACCTCATTAAACTGAAAATCTTCAGCAAAGCAAAAGAAACCATCAAGAGGGTGGGGAGACAGCCCCACAGAATGGGAAAAAATATTTGCCAACTCTATATCTGACAAGGGCCTAACATCCAGGATCTACAAGGAACACAAATGTGCTGAAAGAAAAGAAAACAAATAGCTCTAGTAAAAAGTGGGCAAAAGATGTGAATAGACACATCTCAAAAGAAAACATACAGACAGTCAACAGACACATGAAAAAGTGCTCAGCCTCACTAATCATCAGAGAAAAGTAAATCAAAACCACATTGAAATACCACCTAACCCCAGTAAGAATGGCCATCATTAATAAAATAAAAATCACAGATGCTGGCGAAGATGTGGAGAAAAAGGAATCCTTCCACATTGCTGGTGTGAAGGCAAAGTAGCTCAAACTCTATGGAAAACACTGTGGTGATTTCTAAAAGAACTAGAAATTGACCTTTCTTATGACCTTGCAATCCCCATACTGGGAATATACCCATAGGAATTCAAATCATTCTACCAAAAAAGATACCTGCACACTCATGTTTATTGCATCACTATTCACAATAGCAAAAACATGGAAGCAACTGTGCTGCCCATCAAAACTGGACTGAATAAATAAAATATGGTACATATACACAATGGAATATTACTCAGCCCTAAAGAAGGACAAACATATGAACTTTGCAGAAACTTGGAAGAATTTAGAGTCTATAATACTAAGTGATCTATCACAGAAATAGAACAGAGTACATGTTTTCACTCATAAGTGGATCCTGAAAATTTGTCAAAATACTGTAAGAAAGGAATTGGCAGTAGTGGGATATGGCTAGGGAGTAGGGGAAAACACATCAATAAGTGTACCTAATCTCATACCAGGCAAAGTGGGCACCAACTTTACTTGTACAATGACTACTTGTATACGTAATTCTAAATTGAACCCCACATCTTTAAAATCAAATAAAAATTTTAAAATATAAAGCACAGAAAATATTCAATCTAATTTTTAAAGACAGCAATCCCTATGGCATGTGCTTCCTCTAAGGAAATCTCTTAATAAATTGATTTTATCATTATTGCATTGTCCCACTAACTAGAACATGTTTAACAAAGAAGCTATTTATGTATTTTCTATAATTTTGTACTTTTTAATTGAATATTTCTTATATACAAAAAGGAATGATGATAATAATAAATTTGAAATGCAAATAATCAATTTCTAAAAATCCAACATAAATTATTAAAGCTGCTTATAAAAGTTTCCAAGTCCCTCCTTCTCATCCTAAAGGAAACCACTATTGTAGATTTGAAGGTTGTCATTTCTAGATATACTGTTCCCAATGAGCACTAATCTAAGTTCTAGGGAAATTATAGAAAACAATACTGTGAACACCTTTATGAGTATATGCTCCATCAGATAGCAATAAGTGCTATAATGAAAAAAGTAAGAGTAATTAGGATAGGAAGAGTCATCTATCTATCTATCTATCTATCTATCTATCTATCTATCTATCTATCTATCTATCCATATACATATATATGTGTGTGTATGTATGAAGGGAGACCCAAAAAACTCCAAAACGTATTTATTAAAATTGTGTATTTATTCTTACATGTTTAAACTTCAATCACCTTCAAAGTACTCTCTGTTTGATGCAATGCACCTATTGAGACGATTTTCCACTTCTCAAAACAGTTTTTGAACATATCCATTTTGATGTTGTTTGGTGCTTCAGCTGTTTTTGTTTCACCTCTTCTGATCCTTTGAGAACTTTTTTCATTCAGAAAAACAAACAAAAAAAGTCACTCGGTGGGGTCAAGAATTTTTTGGTCAAAAGTGATGATCACTCAATGCAGTGTGGGCAGGTGCGCTCATAAATCTCTCATCATGAAATGGGCAAACGTGTTGAAAAAAATCTCAAAAAAAAAAAAAATTAACTGAAGCCAAACACATGCTCTCACAATATCTAGCTGGTACACTGATGCTGAAGAGTCCCTAGAACACTTGCCTAGTGGGGGAAGCCTGTACTATAAGAGGCCCACCCTCCAAAAGAAAAATCGGTGTTTTGCCTCCTCCCATATATTTGTGTGTGTGTGTGTGTGTGTGTGTGTGTGTGTGTGTGTGTATCCCCAAATATAACTCTTCATATACATATATATGTATTATATAAAATATTTCTGAAATAATCTCTTTAATCAGTTGATATTTGAGCAGGAACTGAAAGAAAGTATAGGACAACCCATGTGGCTATTTTGGGAAACAGAATTATAGGTTCAAAAACAAGTTCAAAAGCCTAAGCAAGAACATCCTTGTGTTTGAAAAACAAGGAGGCTAGTGTGGCTGAACAGAATGAGAGATGGATAGATCAAAGGATTAAACATCACAAATAAATTGTGGTGTACAGTAACAATATGATGTTTTAATAAATTTAGATTTTATTCTGGATGTTATGGAAGTCATTGCAGGATACTGAGTAGAGGAGTGACAATATCCAGGTTACATTTCAACAAACCACTATTACAGCGATTAAGCATGGGCTGTAGAAGGACAAGAATGGAAACCTGGTGACCTGTTTAGTGGAAAGTGGTACAAATGCCCAGGCAAGAGTAGATGGTGACTTGGACCAAGTGACAAGGGTGGCGAGATATAAATTAGATTGTTTCTGGGTATAATATGAAGGATTATTTCACAAGTTTTTCTGGTACATTATATATCTGACCTAAAAGATAAATGTTCCCATGTTTTATGGAGTCCTTTGCTTAACAAACATTTTAATTAATTAAACTTATTTTTAATCAATTAAAAATTTTAATTTATTCCTATATTCTTCTTTTTTAAGATCTATAATTTCTGCATCTTCTTCTTCTCTAAGAACATAGTGGCATTTCCCTAAATGTTTACAAAATTATTTCCAAGAGTTATATTCACTTGAGGTTGATCTTTATGCCTGGTGTAAGGCAGCAATATTAGTTTATTTTGCTCATATGTACAATCATTTGTCATTGCACGGTTTACTGATCAATTCATTTTTTTTTTTTTTTTACATTGAGATGCAGTGCCTCTTCTGTCTTATATGATGTCTGCATATATGTGTGGTATATTTCTGGACTTCATAATCTTTTCCACTGCTCTTTATGAATACTTTTACCATATTAAAAACATTATTATCTGCCTCTTGATAAATCTTAATATACGGAGAAAAAAATTCTCTATCTTTTATTCAGATATTTTGTTTTTGTTCTTGGCTATTTATAATTCTATATTTATATTCAAACAAGATGCATAATCTGCCCGGTATCCTTGTTATAGCTTTTTAATTAAAATTCCAATGAATTCATGAGTTAAACCACAGAGATATTTAGCAAATTGATGTAATTTTGGAAACCCACAGACATGATATATCTCTCTGTTTAGTTCTTTATTAATGTCTTTTAAAAGTATTTAAAATTATTCAAAAATTAACTTTACAAAGTCATGGTGTTTTTAAGAAACCAGTAAAAAAGCAGTAAGTTGAGTATGATATATTTGTGAGGAAAATAATAAGATGCAAGGCTTTCACAAATGTAGATACTATATAAGAATATACCTACTTGGCATGAGCTTAAAGATAAAAAGATAGTGATAAAAACTATCCACATCATTTACTTAGAGAGTGTGGCATTCCAATAGTAATTGAAGAAGTAGAGAGCATTGACTATTGCTTGTACTACTTACTCCATGGTGTTTTACCTTGCATTTTTAATTATGTAATGCTATTTTTAAAGTAGCAAATAATTAAATCATTTAAAAAACCAACCGGTGAGAATTTCTGGTAGCAGCTCACCATTAGCTAACAACTAAGTTCTTTAGACGTTGAATCCTCACCACAATTCCATCTACCTCGAATTTTTTTCCATTAATACATAATATTCAGATAGGGATACTGAGACTCCTACATGCTCTTGCTCTGGCAAGTACTGTCTCGATTAAATTTTTAAAAAGAACAAAGAGAAACATGAAGGATGGAAGAAAAGGGGCAAATCTTCTAATTAGCATAATTTAGATGTAATAGAAGTGGAGAAAAAATAGTGATACATGAAAACAAAAATTATAGTTGTTGGGACTTATAACTCTTGTAAAAGCCATAAATGGCACATTGGCAGAAGAGTTATATATGTTTATATTAATAACGAAAAATAAATAGAATCTGTTCATGCTATATAAAAGTTTTACAAACAGAATGACCTGTAATAGAGAAATATTTTCCCTACTTGGCATGAAATAGTTAATTGTATGGCAAAATAGTTTTTCATATCAACTTTTATTAATCAAGTCATATGCAATATGTTAATGTTCAAAATAATGTTTACATATTGATGTATGTTTTTATTTTAATAATAGTAGTAGTATTTGATCTTCTTAATCCAAAGCTTAAAATTCCTAACTATGGAAATTAATTAATCAAATTAATTAACATATTCAACCCCATTAAGGAGTTTAGTATTACAAAAGAAGTACTGACTTTTTCAAATCAAACACATTTTGTTTGAAAGTCCTTAAATTTCTAATCCTTGCTTTTAGCATTATTTTAGAGAAATTAAAACATACACTGAGAAAGATAAATACAAGAATAAACTCCTCTAAACATACAAGAAAAGTATTATGAATCACTGCCTTTAAAGTATATAGACTTAAACTTGTTTTATCTAAAAAAAAGATATTTTTAATTTAATGAAACAGCAATTTCAATGTTGCATGTTAAAATATTTGGACATTATGACAGAAAGCTTAGTTATGTCTTGCATAAATAATATCTAAGAGGTATAGACTTATTTTCGGATTTATTTTGTTTTGTTTAGTTTTGTTTTCTCTTGGGCTTTAGTTTTCTTCCAGAAAATTCTTTATTGATTATTTAGAAAAATAAAATGAAATTACCCTAGGATATTTAAGTTTAGTTCACAAAATCCCCATTTATTTAATTATAATATAAGTATATTAAAGAAAGTAAACCTGCAGATACTAATTGTCTTTGCAAGTTTGCATAGAGATAATATGTTTAGTATGTAATTATGGAAAGTGTAAACTATTAGAAGAACTGGCCCTTTTGGATAGATAAATACATATTGAAATTAGTACCTGTGGAGATAGATGGTTATAAGAGGGGTTATTTACTGTGTTTGAAAAATTCCATTTTGTCCTTCAGAAATAAAAATAACTTTGCCACCACTGTAGCAAATGAACACACTATGCAGGGGCATCTACTATTAAAAATGTTGTTTTGCTCATTTGTATCACATATTAATTTCTGAGTCCTCTATGTATTTTATATATCTTACCTCAGAAGACTTATTTTGTTCCAATTTTTTTTCTTGATTTGCATGTGTGATTTTGTACTAGATTTGGTTTCAGAGTAATATAATAAGTTAATTGAGATAATGATGACCTTATAATTTGAACCGTCCCACATCCTTTTTAAATGCGATAAACATTAACAAGGAAATCAAATTACATTATGTTTATCCCAAGTTTACAGAGTAACTAGAATACAAGAGGGCCACAACTTCAAAATACCTGTAATCAGAGAAATAAAAAAAAAAAAAACTAGCTGAGTCAACCTCATAGCACTTAATCAGACAGGAGCTACACAAGAGAGAAGAGTGTATTGGACCCCTTGTAGTGGTTAAACCTTGAAAATATACCCAGTGTTTACACCTAGAAGGTGTTCTCCCATATTTAAGTGGGAAATGCTAAAAGTACAAGTGAGTTCTGATGATTAAGAATTATAAGAAAGCTACAGACAACAACAACAACAAAAAACACCATTCATGAAGAAGCTATACTTCTCTCTAGGAACAACGAAAGTAGTAATAGAACCAAAAAACAAAACTAAGAATGCAATCTAATCCCTCTCCAATAGGATTTCTCATTATAGCAAATCTAGAAAAAAATAACACAAATGTATATAAAGTGTGGGGACAGAGAGCACATCAGAATCAAGAATCGTTGCCATAAGGAAACAGAAGATAAATAGACCAAGTTCTTTTCTTATTTCTAAGTATATTTAAGAAAAAAAAATACACACACTTAAAATACCTATATGCTCATTAAATGCCTTTTTTCTGTGCTAAATGTATGCTACAACTGTTAAAACTATTTTATATGACACCAAATATCTTTTCTTCTACATTAAAAAACATTGAAAACAAAGTTTATAAAAATGGATTTTTTAACCAATATGAAGGAAGTTAAAGTAGAAACAATAACAGTTAGCTTAGTATCTTCATTGTTTTATACATTTATTAAATAAAAATCTGTGGATTACTATGAAATATAATGGTTAATGCCATTAATCACAAAGTCTTAAGTAAATTCCTAAAAGTTGTTCTGTTTTGTTTCATTTTGTTTTTCTTATAATGAGTCAACAACTGAAAGAGGCAAAATATAGCTAGTAAAATACAGGAAAAAAGTAGAATAAAAAGATGCTTGTGCACAAATATATATAATTATGAATACAGTGAAAAATGTTGAGCATAGAACAATAAAGATCCAATAAATGAAAATAAAGTCACAAGTTAAAAATGATCATAGAAAAATAAAAATAATAGATATTGAAGCTAGCAAGGGAACAAAATAAATATATATTTTTGAAAACTCAAAAATAACTTTCCAAAATGGAGGCAATGGAACTTTGAATCTAAATTATTAAAAGTTTCAGAACATGCCAAGAAAAAATTGTCTGTAACAATCAAAATATAAGGACTTCCAAGTAAAAAAGACTAAGTCATACAAAGGAAAGAAAATGAGGTGTGAATCACAATTCCTTTAAGCAGTATATAGGAGTGAAGTAACAAGAAGTCATATAATATTTCTTTCATTGGACAAGTATATATCCAACAAACTGAACTTTACATACAATGTCTATAGAAATAAGCTTTTAAATAATCCACAATTTCATTGACATCATTCCTAAAAGTCTCTACTACGGAAGAATAACCTTCATTCCATAAAGAGTAGAGAAAAATAGGCAAAAGAAAAACAACATTGAATACATTTAGATGAGGATTTTAAATTAAAACAAGGGTGAAAGGAGGGGCCAAGAGTAAATACATGTCATAACAAAATAAAAATATACAACTAAATCATGGATAAAGAAGGGTGAAGAGGAAAACAAAATAAGTCATTAATTACCTGATCGATAATAGATAGAAGTCAAGGAAATTAATTTAAGCTGACAAACAAGATACCAAGATTAAAATAAAGGAAAGGAGAAATAATGTTACTATATTAAAGTTTGACTATAAAGATAATCACTAGAATAAAATAGATTTTCCAAAGGAAAAGTACAGTAAAAGTGCAATTAAAATTTCAATGAAACTGACAATAGTGAATTATACAGTATTTATAAAATACAATATGAATAGTAACAAAATACTTTTTCAAAGAACTAAAGCAAAAGTTCAGTTGTACTGATGAATGCAAATAGGCTTAGTTCATATATTTAAAAAAAAATGTCTTCTTAGTATATAGAGGACAACCCAACTGTGTTATATAAAAGAGATATATTCAATTTGTAACTGGAATGAATAAAAATAAATAGTCAATCACATGCAAGACAAATGTGCAAAAAGAGAAATTGAGGGTGGCATATGGATATCTGACAAGTTAAAATTTACATCAAAGAATAAAATGGAATAAAATAGAACACCAAACAACAGAGCTATTAGCAATACTTTTCTTGATGTAAAACAATTATAATAGATAAAAGGAAAACAGCAGAAAGGTACTAATTACAAGCAGCTTTTATACATCTCTCAGTACAAAACAGATCATGTGGATGAGAAATACATAAGAATACAGAAGAGCCATATGACATTATTAGTAGGTTTTGTGGATACTTTATTGGACACAACTCAAAATTTAGAAAAATGGCAAAGGAAACAAATAGAATGAGAGAAGAAATAAAGATACAAGCAAAAAGAACATGTTTTAACACATAAACAGTAAAGTTAATACGTAATGCTGTATCCTTACAAAAGATATAACATTTAAAAAAAAGAGAAGAGAGAAATGTATATACACCAAAAGTGACAAGAGGCAAAAAGTATCGGTGCTGTAAAAGTTGATCATCTGAACTGAGTCATTCTTGTCATACCCAAATAAAACAAAGGCCAAAGGGAAAAAGTACTCAAGGCACAACACATTGCTCTAAGAATGTAATTCCCTGCCAGTAGAACTGCTAAATCTGCCTGTGATAACCTGGAAACAATTTTATCTAATAGCTACTGAAATAATTGGTTACTACTTAAAGACTAATTTTATCCATCTCTATCACTCACCAATCACATCATGCTAGCACTCCAAAACTTTACTAGTGCCAAGAACTTTATTTCAAAGCACTATGTATCATTTCTTGTTTTTTACATAACCTCCAACTTCTCTTGGTTCTTTAGTCATACCAAAGAATATCTAGTCCATGTATATCCCCTCCATTGCAATTCTCGCTTTCCCAATAAAACATTTTAAGTTTAGAGGTTTGTCTCTGTATTTTACTTGACTGCCACCATATACTGGGAATTCAAAGCAATACATTTAAAAAGACAAAAGAGAGAGAGAGAGAGAGAGAGAGAGAGAGAGAGAGAGAGACTTAAAGTAACCACTTTTCTAAGAAAACATAATTCACCAAAATAAACTCAATAGAGACAGAAGGTTAAAATTCCAATTTTCTATGAAGAATAGTGAGATTTTTCTAGGACCTATATTCCATCTGCACTAAAAAAAGACATAGCCTCGTATATTTTCATGGGGAGTTCTACCACACCTTCAGAAGCAGATAATCTTAAGGATACTTTAAAAAGCATGTCAATAGTGAAAAAACAGTCGTTAGTGTAGTGGTTTGTAGTGGTGCAAAAATATGTGACTATATCCTCACCCTGGAACTTACAAATGTGATCTTATTTGAACAAGGGACCTTTACAGATGTAATTGAGTTAAGAATTTTGAGGTGAGGAGAATATTGTGGAGTATCTAAATGAATTCTGAATGCCGGCAAAAGTGGTTTTACAAGAGAGAAGCAGAATGGAGTTGGACACATACACAGTGGAGAGGCAGTGTGAAGATGGAATGCAGAAAGATGAGGCCACAAGTCAAGGAATTCTGACCACTATCAGAAGGTCGAAGAGACATATACCATAATGGATTATCATTTAGAGTTACTGGAGGCAATGTGGCTCTGCTGTTAGCAAGAATACTTGCCTCCATGCCTGTGAGAAAAATGTTCCTGTTATTTTAAGCTGCCAAGTTTATGGTAATTTGCTAGCAGTCACAGGAAACTGAAATGGTTCCTAACCCGATAAAAATGGCAAAAAAAAAAAAAAGAGGAAAACTACTGAATAACATCATTGCAAACGTTTCAAACGGTGTGTTAAAAAGAACAATGTATCAGCACATTTTTTAAAATTATGATTGAGATTAATTCTAGGGTTGCATACAAGGCTCAATATCAATAAATCCATTAATACATCTATGAGATTTAAGAGAAATCCTATAGCTAGGTGTCTTTATCCTGAGTTGCTGAAAAGTCATTGAAAGTTTATTTCTGGTTTAACAAACTTAATAAAATGGAAATGAATATTTTTAACTGATAACATGTATTTCAATGCCCAAACCAGCATTACATTTAGATTCCAGTCCAAGGCAATGATTGAAGAAATCCCCAATCTCCAAAATTTTAAATTACTTTTTGGGTATTATTCAATTCAATTTGAAAAGATAAAACTATAAGAGACATGAGAAATAGGATGACAAAAAATAACGTTATTTGCAGATTATAAATTAGATGGAAAATTAAATAAATTTAAAACTTTTGAAAAATAATATATTTCAATTTAGTATCAGGAAAATAAGCTAATATACATAAGATAAAAACTACTAGATATAAAAACAACACAGCGATAACACAGTGGAAGAAATTATCTAATTTATAATAATAACCAAAAAAAATTACTAGAAAAAGCCTTTTAAATTATGCCAAACCTACAGGGATAAAGAGGATAAAGGGACAAAGATAGTGCAGGAATGAAGATAATTTAAAGCCCTAAATGATATTAACAGACTTTAACAAATGAAATGATATTACGTGCTTCTACAGAAGACTCAGAAAACATCATAAAGAGTCCAGCTCTCCCCAACATGATTATGCTTTTAAGAAGAATGCAAGGCCAGGTGTGATGGCTCATGCCTATAATCCCAGAAATGTTGGAGGCCGAGGTGAAAGGATTGCCTGAGTCCACAGGTTTGTGACCAGTCTGGGAAACCTGGCAAGACCTTATGTTTACAATAAATCAAAAAATCAGCTAGTTGTGGTGGTACATGCTGTATTTCCAGCTACTTGGAAGGCTGAGGCAGAAGGATCACCTGGGCCCAGCAGTTTGAGGCTGCGGTGGTCATGAGCATGCCACTGCACTCCAGCAGGGGCAACAGAATGAGACTCTGACAAAGAGAAGAAGGAGAAGGATACAAAACCAACATCAATGGTTTTTGTGTGCATGTGTGTAATTGCTGTTTTATTATTATTTTCTGAAATTAGACAAGTTGATTATAAAGTTAATGCTAAAAGCAATAATCATGAAAAAGGACACTATTTTTTTAAAAGTAGAATAAAGTGGAGATATGGAAGATAGCTTCTCCTACCAGATAATATGTGAACTTCTTTCATTAAAACACTGTGATATGGGCACATAAATACATAGAAATAATAGCAGATTTAATAAAGAGTTCATACATAAATCTAAGTGCATAAAAATTTAGCATATGAAAAATTGGTCTTTTAATAAAAATTAAAAAAAAACAAAACTTGTTAGCATCTTATAAAGATCAGTTTGTTTCATTACTTATATCATACCTGAACTAAACCCTCAGTGGATCCAAAATATAAATACGCAAATACAAGGAGTAGAAAATCATGGGTGAATTTATTTGTGATAAATTCATTGTTATCTTCAAATGAGGATAGCCTTTATAGCTATGACTCAAAATCAACTTTCTATAACTTTTAATTAATTTAGTCAAAACATATATCTATCATTTATGTAAATTATAGTATAAATATGGCAAACGTCAATGGCAGTTGAAGCTCGATTATTAGTGTACAGATGTTTTTGTACTCTTCATTTTTAACTATGTTTGGAAAAATTCGTAATAACTATACTTTGATGATATTATTTTGGTAGCGAATGCAAGTAATTTTAATGATAACCTTATATTACACTTCGTCCCATTTTTAAAAGCAAGAGAATCACATTAACATTATAGATCAGGTGGGAAAAAATCCAGGATAGAGAGATTTAAGTTTTAGAATTCACTGGTTATTTTAATAGAAATAATGGGAGAGTGCCAGTGCTAATTTTAAGTTCATTATTTTATAAGCAGACACACAAATATACATGTATATATATTGCTATTCATAAAAGTCATTATTGATTAATTGAGATGTCTTGTTACTTTAAGATTAGCTAGACAGTAATTTGGAATTTGGAAGATAAATCTAGAATCAAATATTCCCAGACAGATATTATAGTGAAAGAAGAATAAAGGGTTAGCAATTGATTAGTCATTGAGGTAAAATCATAGGGAAATAAAACATTGTCTTTGGGATGGCTAAAAAAGTAAAACACAGAAATTACAAAACAGTAGGGAAGGAAGGAAACTAAAATCCAGTTCTGCTATAATGACAAAAATGGGAGTGTGGTGGAGTACTCTCCCGTAATTTCCATTTCCCATTTGACAGGACTTTAAACATTAAAAGTACTCCTTTATCAATTTGTTTAAAATGTGCAAAATGCTGAATAACAAATCAGTTGGAAATATAGGTGAAATAACTGAAAAACTTTTCATAACAATGTCAAATGACATTTAAACATATATTCATCCATGACAGATAAAGAGAAAAAACAGGTCCTAAACTGATGGTGGTAAAATATTAGATATTTTATATTTGTGCTACAGATAAGAATGCATAGCATTAAATAGAGCAAGAAGAGCAATAAAGGTGAAAAATTGACTTGAAAATTAAATATGGATGAAGCTGTCAAAAAAATACAGAGAACATTAAAATCCCAAACATTCCTGTTGGGCTGGCTAAGTTTGGAAATATACAGAAATGGTGAATACAGAAATGTCAGTGTCAATGGCTTGTTTTCTCGCTACTTTTCTTTCTTCAATGTTTGCTTAATAAGGCTGAAAAGTCTAAGTTCCTAGATTGGTGTCTGAACACCTTGATTTTTTTGCTTTTTTCCCCTACATCCCTAGAGAATTCTCTAAATTACAGTGAATAAAAAGGATAAAAATTTCCAACCAAGAAAAAAATAACATTCAACCCCTTCTATCACCAGAAAATGAAATGTGAGACAAGGTTCAGTTCAACCTTATTGTATACTCACTTGTTGTGAGACACAGAGCAAGCTACTCAAACTTTTTGAGCTTCAGTTTCTTCATCTTTAAAATAGAGATATTAAGGTCAGTTAATTATATCCTAAAGTTCATATCACAGAAAATAATTAGACATAGAAAAATAAATCTGCTATAAAACATGTGTAATCAATTATATTATTTTTTTGTGATTCGCTTGATAAACTATTAGGAGTTGTTCAGGGCTTCCCATGTAGTAAAAACTGAAAATATACATTTAACTCTCTTCTTGTCAAGTGCTGTCAAAAAGAACAAATGTTCAACACTCACAAACAATGCCAAGGACTTCACAAATGAAAACATCAGGTGTTCCTAATATGCAAGATAGGGGTAAGAGGTGAAAATAGAAGGATCAGGTACAACTTTACATTTCTCATGATCTTTTGGTCCATTCCAAGAAGCTCCACACAACTCCCTCTTCTCTACCTTAAGAAAAGACCCAAGTAAGGTTACTATTGGGAAGGTTGAATCAGAAGTCTTGAACTTGAGGAACACCAGACACAGGTGAGGGTGGAGAGTGGGGACATACTAGAAACAAGAGGTTTACCAGAAATATTCATGTTAAACACTAGAAAAGCAGGCACATTCTCTATTTAGTACCTAGAATACTGTATTCAGTCTTTTATCTGCAAGCATAAAATTACAGTATTTATCTATGCCTGGGACCTACTAGTTTGCAACCATTCCTATATGTAGAGCTTCCAATTGCCTTTTTATTTCTCAGTCTTAAAAATGAATGAATTAATAAAGATCACCAAATAGTTGGGAAGCACCTTTAATGTGAAAAATAGAGACAAAAACAATCACACCAACAGAAACAAAAAGAAAGAAAGAAATCTGGAAAAAAGAGTCACATTCATGAACAGAGCAGTATCTAAATAAATATATATATAATATTAATATATTAATTTAATATTATCATAAATATGAAAAGATTTATTTGTTAAGATAAAAATAAATTTTAAAAATAAAACACTCAGAAAACAAGAAAGTTTGAAAAATTGTTTTAAAAAATAATAGAAGAAAATCAATTGAAAGGGTTGGAAGAGAAAGTCAAAGGGAATCTTTCAAAAAGTGTACAATAATTGACAAAAATGAGAAGATGGGTATCATTAAGAAGGAAATATGAGATCCAATGAATACAAGTTCTAGCATTTTCTGGATTGCATCATTAATCATAATTATTGAACCTCTCTGTGCACACATTTACTATGGTCTCAATGCGAGACCATACTTTGGCAATGTCATTTGGATGAAAGTGACAGTGTGCTAGTTCAAAGTCTATGTTTTAAGAGGTTTTGTTTCCACTTGCCTTTTTGTGTACCTGCCATTGCCATAAGAAGAACGTACTTGGCTAGTCCACTACTCTAGGAAACATATGGAATGAAGTTACACCAACTACACTCAGTCTTATGGGGTACAGTGGTTTTGCTTGGTTAGGCTATGTCAAGTAATTAAATCACAATGAGAAAGCAGAAAAGTGAGAGCAAAATAAATGATTATTAATAATTCTCTTTTGGGGTGGTTTATTACATAGCATCTGCTAATAGGAAGACAAAAAAATCAGAAGTCATAAAATTATCAAAGAAATATAATTTCTAAAAGTAAAGAAAACAATATTGCAGCTTGAAAGGAATAACAAAGTATTAAACACAATGAATAATAGAAAAAATAATAAAGGCAGATACACATCAAATGACAATTACATTAAGCATAAAAATAGTCAAGAAACTACTTCATACCTTTTGGAGGCATTGGTAAAGGTAGGAAAGTTTTCATGTAAAGTATAAAAGTCAGAAATCATTAAATATTAAACATGTTAACAGCAAGTATCTATGAGACAATAGTAGAGACCTGACTTCAAAATTCTAGGGAGAAATTATTTTCACCTGAGAATTCTATATCCAGACAATTTATACTCTAGGGTAAGAGTAGAATAAAGACATGATAGAAATATAATATCTAAGAGTGTCTAACTCCTAGGCATTCTTTCTTAATAAACTCCTAAAGGAAAACATTCAACAAAGGAGAGGAATAAAAGTGTTTTCTAGACTATGATGATATAAAACCCCAGGTCTCAAAAAATGTATCAGGCCTAATTAGCAATAGAATCAAAGAGGTGAAACACAAAAATGGTATTAGCAAAATAAAATAGAAATATCTGGAGAGTTTGGTAATACATAGATTCACTACAAACTAAGCCAAAGAAAAGTGCATTTTTTTAAACTCTAGGGTTTAAAAATAGCTATGAAATAAATTTTTTAAATAATCACAAAAACAGAGTTGAGGAAGGAATTATTTTCACATAGTTAAAATATTATACATTAAAAACTTGCTATGTTAGGTTATGGGACGATTAGGGTAAGGGAACATGTGTTAGAATAGTTTGTACAGAGAAGGTGTCTAACTTCTTGTTTTTCACTGCAAAAAATCTGCAAATAATGTCTAACTTTGAAAAATCACCAAGGGGCAAATACACAAACTTCCACAAAGAGCTAGAATAAAATTGGTTGACGCTGGGTTATGTGGATAATTTGGAAGGAGGAGAGACTAGAGGTCTAGTCTGTTTTATTATGAAACTTATGGTACTATTTAACATCTAAACCTGGACCCATATTACTTGATAAACATAAAATTATTTTTTTAAAAAGACAACAGCTTAAAATAACTTAAAAAAAACTAAAATAGAGAGTGACGGGGAGGGAAGGGGAAAAGACACAGAGAGTTATTCCAAAAGCATCTAAAGGCCTGGCTAAGTTAGTTCTACCATTCTCAGTTGTCAGGAACCAAACATGGGATTGGCTTTTTCACATGACAAAGCTACAATGAGCAGGTTATTTTTTTCTTGTATTAACATCACTCTTTGTAAGAAATTGTTCACCTATGTGAGATAAATCAAGATTCCTCTGTATTTTCAAAGCACAATTCATTAAAAATAAAGTTTCTTCTATATCCTGGGAAAATGGATTTTATAGAACCAGTTTATTCTCACAAAATGATTTTCTATTTATAAAAGTATGAGTCCCATAAATAATTATTATCGCATATAAAAATAAAATAATTTTTTAAAGTTTTTTTAGTAGTGGAAACTTTGAGAAATTTAGATTAAGTAAACCTTTTAAAGTTTAAAACTAATTTGCTTTTTTTGACAAAATTTGAAACGTAAAATGGCAATGAAATTATTTGTAGAAAAACTTTATATCCTCAGTCAGTTGCTGTCTTATGCAAATATATCAAAACATGTTATTAATCTTTATTATTAATGTCTAAATTATATTTCTGAAGGTTGCAAAATAGTTGGGAGAATACTTTTTTTAAAAAAAACCAACAGTCTACTCAGACTTTTTTTTTTTTTTTTTTTTTTTGAGTTGGATTCTCACCCTGTCGCCCAGACTGGAGTGCAGTGGCCGCTCCCGGCCACCGCAGCCTCGACCTGCTGGGTTCCGGCGATCCTTCCGCCTCAGCCTTCCAAGTTGCTGGAACTACAGGCGTGCGCTACCACGCCCAGCTGGTTTTTGATTTATTGTAGAGATGAGGTCTCGCCAAGTTGCCCAGGCGGGTCTCGAACCCGCGGGCTCAGGCATTCCACTCACTTCAGCCTCTCAAGGCGCGAGATTATAGGCTGAGCACCCGAGCCGGGCTTACTCAGACTTTTTTTTATCATGTACTGGGGAGACTAAACTTCAAAATTAAAAGCTATCAATTCAGTAAATGCTCAGCTTCTTAATTTTTCATTCTACTCAGATCAAGAAGACACTCTATTCTGGGATAAGTAAATCAAAGTAACTGTAAAATTAGACAGAATGGTCAATTTTTTCACCAGGTTTGATGTAATCATTTTAAGTAGACAATCATATGCTAAATATCATACTTTATATTTAACCCAATGTGTATCAATATAATATTTCTAATAAAATAGGCATCATATAGATAGATCTCGAATAATGATTCACATTAAATATAGCCTTTAAAATTGAGTAAGAATAATTCTAAACATTTTAAAACATAAAGATAATGTCAAAAATGTCACCAATCATCTCATTTTAATTATAAATCTCGTTTAAAATCCAAAACTGTGCTTACTTTCTATTATGTTAAGGTTCCTATACAGTCATAACCCTACATTTTATTACAGAATTTCAGGTTTGTTTTTTGCTATTTGTACAATGTCGGTTATATCAGAAACAAATGCTGATTTTGAAGTATTCCAGGAATCAGGGTAGTATAGAGCTTAAGATAATAAATCATAAGAGACTTATGATAATAGGCATTAAGATCTAAAGAGGACATCTGCAATGCAGTGTCTATCCATATGTATTGAAGCTATCAGGAAGACTGTCCTATCTAAAATGAGAGGCAAAAATATGGTGGTTAGGATAATGTATGCAAAGTAACAGGTGAATTCAATTTTTTTGAGAAATAAATCTAAATTTGTATTGAAACTTGTACATAAGATAGAAAACTTTATTAAAAATGTTCTATACATCACAGAACATATATTAGAGATGACAAAATTTTATACATTCCCATATTAATTTTAAGGACCTCACACATCTCTTAGAACTATGAGCACATATTTTAATTATTCTTAGTTGATGGCAACATTTTATACATCTTTTTGGCTTCTCATTTTAAGAAAAGGTGAACACAAAGACTCTTGGTACACACACTTTGTTTTATCCCCCATTTTTTTTTTCCTGAAGAGAACGTTAGTTGTGTGAAAAAAAAAAAAAAAGAAAGAAAAAAAGAATTAGTAGTCTATTTTACTCCCAATCCTCCAAAAATATTAATGAGAATGGTAACTTGGCAACATCACTAGATAAGCCAGTTTTTTGGAGTGTAGATATTTCTGAGGACTCAGGGAAGATATAAACAAATACACAAAAAGATTCACATGACTCAGATCTGACTAAAATATTTTCCCCTATCTTAACATTTGTTTATCATGTATAAATGGTCTCTATCCCTTCTAAGGAACTAAGAGGATGTACAATCATGTTTCATAATATAAAGCTAAGTGCATAATGTAGGTAATGACATCTAATGTAATCTGGAAAATCCAGTTAGGCTGCTGGAAGCTAAGGAAGTTTGTCTCCCTGTACAGAAATGAAACCTGAGACAAGCTGGGAGTGAATGAACAGTTTAGTTCAATGCAATCATACAATGTAATTATTTCTCAGGCTCATTTATGCATGGGAAAAGGTTATCATATTCCTGAGTAGTCTGAAGGAATAAAAAAATGGTCATTGATGAGACATACTGTCACTTTGGATAACAGATTACACTCAGTCTCAAGAGATGGTTTAAGACAATGAGCAGAGCAAAGTAGAAATAGCCTGCAGGCATCTGCTGAGTGTTGACGGCCCTGAAGTCTTCAGGAGGCATCTAATAGTCAAATGCCAGTGTAGTCAAGTCATCTCAGGCATTTGCCAATAGAATTAAGTGATCAGAATTCTTTGGGAAATTGTTGTAAATAATCAAATACAATGTTTTGCAATCTTTTCCCTGAAACTGATACACAGTTCAAATTCACTGCAATATTCAGTTATTATTATTATATAGATATGAGTCTGTATATGATCAGTTAAGAGGACTAAACACTTCTTGTTTCAAGGTTTCTTTTCAAGTGCAGGTGTTTTTCCATTTGTTTGCTAAGGCATATGTGTTACTGTAGGATCTATTTTTGTCCTGTGTGAGCTTATATCAATGTTATTTTGACACTAAAAAAGAGACTGGTTCTCACTCACCAGCCAAGCAATTTCACATATCCCTTCATTTTCCCTGGCACACAATTACTCTTCCAGGTCTCTCAAATATCAATAAAAAAGTGAAAATTATACTATTTTTAAGAAACAGGTAGATAGAAGAAGTGGCATCTCCTGTGTATCTGGTATGAGTCTAAAATGCTACATAATCAAACTCCAATGTTTGCAAAGGAGATTTCAGAGAGGTACAGTGGCATGATGTGTCAGGCAGTTCTCAGGAACGAGCACAACTCAGATCCAAATATAGGCTTTCTGAATCCAGAGCTCATGCTCCTTTTAGTATGCCACACTACCCTGGCCAATTTCTTGTTCCTCTGAAAGAAAGGAGGATTTCTCTGAAAGGAGAGAGGCCTATCTCTTCTTCCTCTGAAAGAAAGCACTTTGGGTTTATACTGTGGCACAGTAAAGCCTGAACAAATACTGTAAGAATAAATTCATTCACAAGCTCATGAATTATTTGCAATCTTACCAAAGATCTCAGATTAAATACGAGTAGCTTGATTCAGAAGAATTCTGACAAAGAAAACCTATATTTTTTTCTAGCTCTGATTCTGAGTTGACGTATCTGTACTAAGTGAAAGGCCAAAAAATATACATGCATATATGCATTTACCTATCATCTAATCAATTATCGATGCTTAATGATTATCTGGTTGTTCCTAGATCCTTGAAATTATACAGCTTTAACTATATCTCCCAAAATATGTTTCTATTACCTATTTTCAGTAAAGGCACAACACATTCTTGGATATCTAAGAATGAATTGTATCTGTAAAGTTATATGGCTTGGAAGAAAATGCATTAAAATATTACTAAATAGCTAAACAGCATCTTAAGAAACAGTGCATATTAAGAATAAAGAGGTAATTGTTTATCTTTCCCTTTTTAACACACATTCATATTAGACAGAACAACAATCTGATTTAAACAGATATATTCAAGAACGTCCTTGAAAGAGGGTACGTTTGAAAAATGATTACATATCTATTTCAAGTACCTTTGAAACTGCATTTTATGAGTGCCTCTTAAAATCCAAAGACTGCAGTGTAAATTGCCATTGTGTTAGGTTATCTCTGAAGTAAACCCAATTATCCACACATTTGGCCTGCATGTCACCTTGACCCATATTCAGAAACTAACTCAGGAAATCTTATGATACAACAGCACCCCAGAGGGCAGAGGCAGGCAAAGGTTAAAGTACAGTATTTGTACCATCCTGAATTCACTAAGGGAGATTTGTTTCAGTATCCAACTATTTTCTAATTTTGTTACAGGAACCTAAATTCCCAATTCCTTTCTCATCCTGACACGAGGCCTACAGTTGAAAAAGTGAATAATGCATCCCAGTTTTCAGAAAATAATCAAAATACATTTTGTTTATCAACATATTTTGTTCCTTTGTGGTATATGACTTGGCTCAGGATCTGAAATACTGCATTTAATGTTTTCTTATTTAAACTCTAATTTGGGACACAATAAAAAATAAAACAACCAATCAACCAACCAACCAACAAAAACTCAAACAAAAAACTTTCACTGGCAACATTTTAATAGTATTAATAGCCATATAAAGCTGCATTTGTGTGATATGACTGGGCTAGCTACTGAAATACAGAAGTGAGAAACCTTGGGAATAAAGAAGACTGCCAGACAGCCTACCTTGATATCTCACTTATACCTTCGAAAATACATCTTTTTTTGGGAGGGTAGAATATTAAAAGCACAGTAAGACTTACCTAGGAGGGGCTTTGGAAAAAAGAACAGTAAAAGTAAGCAATGGGACAAGACTCCAAGAAATAGGAAGCACAATCTCTTCATTTGCTGAATGTATAATTTGACTTTTGAAACCACAAAAATTAGTAGAGCACGGTGGCTCAAGCCTTTAATCCCAAAACTTTGGGAGGTCAAAGCAAGAGGCTTGCCGTAGCTCAGGGATTCGAGACCAGCCTGGGAAATTTGGTGAGACCTCCTCTCTACAATAAATCAGAAAATAAGCAGAGCATGGTAGCCTGCGCATGTAGATCCAGCTACTTGGAAGTCTGAGGCGGAAGGATAGCCTAAGCCCAGCAGGTCGAGACTGTGGTGGCCGTGAGCATGCCACTGCACTACAGCCTGGGTGACAAAGTGAGACTCCAACTCAAAAACAAAAGATTATAAAAATTAAATACCTTTGCATGTGTCTACTGCCACATCTTAAAGTAAGAAATAATTATTCCCTAGGGTTGATTGCAGGTTACACAACCTGACGGATTATTTTCTATAAAGTAGGGGTCCCCAACCCCTGGGGTCCGGACTGGTACTGTCTGTGGCCTTTTAGGAAACTGGCCGCACAGCAAGAGGTGAGCGGCAGAGGAGCGAGTGAAACTTCATCTGTACTTACAGCCGTTCCCCATCTCTGGCATTACCACCTGAGCTCCCCTCCTTTCAGATCAGTACCAAGAAAACTGCTTCCATTTCTAACACCCTATCTTTGTGAATCAGAGTTTACTGCAGTGACAACAACCAAAGCTAGATAATGAAGTAGACTAGACATAAGCAACACACTTTGGGTGTCACTGTCTTCCATCATCCTTTGATGAGACCATCTAGTTGTAGGAAAACAAGCTCAGAGATCCCACTAATTCCGCATTATGGTGAGTTTTATAATAATGTCATTACATATTGCAATGTAATAATAATAGAAATAAAATGCACAATAAATATAATGTACTTGAATCATCCCGAAACCATCTGCCCCAGCCAGTCCGCGGAAAATTGTCTTCCACAAAACCATGCCTGATATCCAAAAGGTTGAGGACCACTGCTGTGA
The DNA here is from genome assembly GCA_963574415.1 of Tarsius wallacei. Lineage (NCBI taxonomy): Eukaryota > Metazoa > Chordata > Mammalia > Primates > Tarsiidae > Tarsius > Tarsius wallacei. The sequence goes on from CAUYQG010135929.1 coordinate 32,085, forward strand.
AGCATTTAGCCCTGTGCCTTCTGTCTGTTTGCCTGGTCCCTGTATTGTGTAAAGGTGAATGTTGAAACGTCAGAGGTGCGAATATGAGATAATTAGTCAGTGAAAAGGTGGGTAGGATGCCTTCTCACATGCTAACATTTTCTGATTTGGAATGTAGACAATATAATATTTCTTCCTTATTGCAGTAGACGTGGCATAGAATCAGAGCATGCATGAAGCTCATTTTACCTGGACGTACAAGATAAAAAAAGGTGAAGTAGGAGGCTACTTTACCCATAAAATATACTCAAAAGCCAAAGTCTTTATGGCCACCTCCTGGCTTGCTTAAATTATAATGTCTACCTTTTCACTATCCTTGGGCACTTTCTCAACCTTTTCTTCTGAATTCCATTTCAGATTTTTTCATATGCTAATGTACAGTTTGCTACCAGCAAGAGGAGTCAAGTAGTCCTTATGTTTGATTCAGAGTTCCATTTCCCTGGCTTTGACCACAGGTTTTCTTGATGGTAATTCAAGATACTGACACAGGCTATGTGCCCTTTTCACAAGTGACAGCAAACACTTTCTCAATTCCAGTTCCAAGTCTGCCTTCACACTCTTCTACCTCTATATCTTGGTCAGTACATACACTGGGCTTACTCTTGCATTATAATATCCTTCCTTACCTCTTGAAAAAAGAGTATCCATTGATGCTATCTCATGTAGCTTCTGCCATATCTGGAGAATATGAGTGGCAAACTATGGATATTTGTTGTTTTCACTCCTTCACAATAGAACAAAATGTCATAACCCAACAATAAAAAATATGGTTTTTATTCTGTATGTGTACTCCCCAATTATAAAAGACCCAATAAAATAAATTTCTGCCCCTTTCTATTCATCAGTAGAAAGGAGATTTAAAGACATGATGCTGTTTACCAGAACATAACATAGAAAGCTATGATAGATATTTATACCCCTGAGAATATGGTTCATTCAATATTTAAAACAGAGCCGGGCTCGGTGGCTCAGCCTGTAATCCCACGCCTTTGGGAGGCTGAGGTGAGTGAATTGCCTGAGCCCGCGGGTTCGAGACCCGCCTGGGCAAGCGAGACCTCATCTCTACAATAAATAAAAAAATTAGCCAGGCGTGGTAGCACGCGCCTGTAGTTCCAGCTACTTGGAAGGCTGAGGTGGAAGGATCGCCGGAGCCCATCAGGTCGAGGCTGCGGTGGCCGGGAGCGGCCACTGCACTCCAGTCTGGGTGACAGAGTGAGACTCCAACTCAAAAAAGAAAAAAAAAAAAAAAAATTAAAACAAATTTGTACATATTATTATTCTGATAATCCAAAATGAAGAGATTCATTTATGATCATGTGTCATTTAAAGAAATTTTTCAGAATATATGCAAAATAATTTATCTTGTCAATTAAGAATTTTTACCAGTTTTTTTTCCTACCAGCAGTTTAAAACTAATGCATCAGCCCTTAAATACCAGAGCAAGTGCAATAAATATGTAACTTTTCTCTCAATTTAAATGGTATGTTATTGAAACTGAGAAAAAAAAACTATAATTAAAATTAAGTTATGATATCCTATGTAACTGCCTTTTTGAGTAACTAGTGTTATAAATACCTATCTTAAAAGTTTAGCTAGCAATATATTGTAATGACAAACTAAAAATAATACTGTAACAGTTGTCAGATCTGCAAAAGTTTTGCTTTTCTGAGATTGTGAGATTAAAGTATATACACACACACTTACATATATACACATATATGCAAATATTTAATATGTAAATGAATGCATATTATATATAAATATATGCAAACATTGCAGAGAGTACCAAAAATTATACACATTTTAAGAAAAGAGAAAGTTATTAAAATTGTAATACTCAATAGGTACCAATAACAAAAGATCAATACAAGTCACATTACATTAGATAAACAGGAACAGGATACTATTAGCCTGAAGCTGTCTCCTTACTTTAAGTTCCTATGTAACAAACTGCACCCTAACTTAGTATGTAAAAAGGCCAAAACCTAACTTAAGAGTATAACAAGCAGCCCAGTTTAAGCCAACAACAAACAGCCAACTCATCACATCGTGCCAAATAAAGCAAATGTCAATCAGGTGATTTATCTATTTTGCTTAAACTCTATTATATTTACTTTGTCTCAAGTTTTGTTTTTTTTTAACATGAGAAGGCAAAATATATAATAGCATATATGGGTATGATACTTTATACAAAACAAAAAAAATAATGATATGTGTGTTTCTGTAGGTTTATACTTTTATATGCCTTTGTATTTTGAAATAAAACACAGGAAATGTTTACAGTGGTTACCTATGGAGAGAGAAACAGGAAAGGTGAGCAAGAGAAAGTTAAATTTGTACTTTTTGTCAGTTCACGTGGCTTGGAGTTTTAAAATCTTCAGTTTATATTTCAATGGTAAAGAAAAGATATGGACAGTATTCTGACCATTTATTTCTTTCTTGATTCTGTTTTAAATTTTTCATAAATAACCTGACTCTGTTAAATTTCCCCACTCTTTATTTTTCTGTGCTTGTAATATAAAATGTCATTCTGTGGGTGCTTGAATGAGTCCATTTAACATTGGGTGCTTCAGTGTAAAAAGTTGGGAAGAAAACCTTGAATATTTTCAATCTAAACACTAATCATGCAACATTTTCAAAATACATTTTAGATTAAAATAAAATTACTCATTCTTACTGAACAAGATAAGAATTATGAGGAGACCTTAAGTTTAGATATTCCCAAGCAGAGTCCAGTATGGCTGCCTTGTTTGATTCTGACCACAATTTGCTGTAACTCGTTTTCAGATTTTATGGGAAAAGCTAAAACCACTGATGATAATGCTGTCGAATCTGGTAAATTGGTAATTAGTAATTGAAACTTTCTCCTTGTTGCTGAGCAAAATACCAGAAAGAATGCTTATTTTTTTGAATGAAATCACAAATTAGTCATGCCACTCGGCTTAACAGTATCCCTGGTGAAGGAAAAAAAAATGGAAGGAAAGTGTATTTTTAATACACACTGGGAAGCCAAAAGCCCCAGTTATATGAACATACAGTGTGATAGTAAAAGACCTAAAAAAGGTCTATCACAAATTTCCATTCTAAGTGGAAATGGGGAGAAGATTTATACTTGAATATCCTAAGAAAAGCAAATGTTATCAAAATAATTGGAGAAAATTAAAGTTATTTACAATACAACCTTTTAAAATAAATTAGGAATCATTAACCCATACTTGCCAGTGAAAATAATCAACTCAAATTCAACAATCTTTGTTGGAGGAACTTGTTCTCATTTACATTAACATTCAGTTAAAGATAAACACTAATAATGCAAGATGTTATATATTTTTTGTGTACCTAATCATGTACTCTTAATTAGCATGTCCATGTGTAATATGTGTGCAAACACAGTTTTGTGATGCAGAAGGCATCACTTTTCACTAGGTGACAGCTTTCAGAGAAAAGGCATAGAATTTCTGGATCTAAAATTTATTCACTGGTCCTTGCAGTCTGCTCTAGGTATTCAAGAAGGAGCAGAACCTTCTTATGTTGAAAGGAGACAAACGGCAATTAACTTGCAAGTTTCAAAGGGTATCAAAAACAAAAAAAATACATAGGGTGGATGACCTTATACCAGGGTATGCACTCCTGAAGGCCTGACGGCTTCCTTTATGAGCCTAATGAATTTCATTATGATTCTCACAGGAAGAGGTCAGAAATTCTCAGGCTAGACTACATTTGCTAAGTCAAACCAGCCATCTTCTCTAGTATTTCCCATAAATCACTATCGAAGTAAAAATTACATGTGAAGTTTATACACTGAATGTCACTGTATGAGTAACTATATCAATATATCAATTAAATACTCAATTAAATTGTAATACTCAATAGGTACCAATAACAAAAGATCAAAAAGTTCGTTAGGTTAGTTTTTATAAAGTAGCAATCTGCCTTTTAGACTTTTTACATACTAAAAAAGCACAGATTAACTAGACTTCTAGTGATCTAATAATTTAAGACAAGAAATATTTGAACATATATACATATAGGAATATGATATTTTAGATGTTAGATAATAATAGTATTTGGTTCATTGTTAATCTTTTAGGATTTTTTTATTACCTAAAAAAATGTGATTTCCCATATTTGTTTTTCAGCATTAGCTTGCTTTAAAGGGATCGTGTGTATAAGATAAACTTTTAAGTGGCTTGATTGCTAAACCTACATTTATTAACATCAGTCTCTCTCTCTCTCTCTTTCAAATGTAGCATACTATGAACTCAATAATGCCATAGAAAATATCCACTTGCAAGTTTTACTGATGACTGGAATACAAGAAAATATAATAATGATACAGGGAAAGAGATTACCAAGTTTTGTTTCTACTGTATGTTAGCTGTTTGATTCTGAAAAACGCAATCCATTTTTCTTATTGATAAAATATCCACAAAGAATCTTATGACCTCAATTAGACATAACATTTAGATTTGTCCATTAAAAAAATGAATTAGGGTATGATCTTGAAAAATAGCCTATGCCATTGTCCCCTCTTCACTCAATTTGTTCTCATTAGGAGACAAATAAATCAGAAATCCCAGTGTCCATAACATGTCAGAATTCAGACTCAGAAATATAAACATGGCATATTTAGGTAAAGCATAGCAAATAGTAGGACTAAAATGTCTAAAGAGTGAAACCAATAAGGCAAGAATTATTTTAAAAATTAATCAATAGTTAAAGGATAAAGTAAAAAGAAAACAAATAGTCTCTTGGCAGATCAAATCCTGCATTCATTAATCAGATGTTTATCAAATGCTAACTATTAAATGATAATGTGCTGTGTTCTGTCGATAGTACATAAAGACTAGTTAGATAAAAATACTAAAAAGGAAAAGAGTGGCTGGGCATGGTGGCTCATGCTTGTAATCTGTAACCAAAGCATTCTGGAAAGTCAAGGCATGAGGATTGCTTAAGCCCAGAAGTTTGAGACAAGTCTGGGCAATATAGTGGGCCTTCATGTCAAAAGAAAAGAAAAGAAAAAAAGTGGGCATGGTGGCATACACCTGTAGTCCCAGCTCCCAGCTACTTGGTAGGGAAGGATCATTTGAGTTCAGGAGGTCAGGGCTGCAGTGTGCTTTGATTATGCCACTGCACTACAGCCTGAGCCACAGAGTGAGACTCCCAACTCAACAACAACAAAGTTAAAGAGTAAAAATAGTATGTAGAGCACACATCCTCAAAAAAGTTGATAGCTACCAAAACATGCAATGCATATATGACTGCAAACAATTTGGACTATACCATTGGAAGCAGATATTTTTTGAGGATGACTGTATGGTTTTTCTGTTTCTCTTACAGGATAAGTACATAGAATTGTCGGTGCTGGGTTTGATTTGAAAAGAAAATAAAGGAGAATACAGAGATTATTATTTTATTTTATTTTATTTTGTTTTATTTTATTTTTGAGTTGGAGTCTCACTCTGTCACCCAGACTGGAGTGCAGTGGCCGCTCCTGGCCACTGCAACCTTGACCTGCTGGGCTCCGGCGATCCTTCCGCCTCCGCCTTCCAAGTAGCTGGAACTACAGGGGTGTGCTACCATGCCCTGCTAATTTTTTGATTTATTGTAGAGATGAGGTCTCGCTTGCCCAGGCGGGTCTCGAACCCGCGGACTCAGGCAATCCACTCACCTCAGCCTCCCAAAGCATGGGATTACAGGCTGGGCCACCGAGCCTGGTTTGGGATTATTATTTTAAGCTATTAAGGAATGATGATATGAAAAGGTACAAGAGAGCAGTGTTAAATCTAGAATTGATTTTCATTCTTAATTCTGATAGACTCGATAAGAATAAATAGGGCCATTATCAGCTCTGTGCCAGTGGAGGCAAGGAAAGAACCTTGCAAAATCCTCACTATATGTGACCCAAATTTGTGTAGCCATTTCATTTCTATAAAGTTCTAAATCCCTAGCTAAATAATCCAGAAAAATGCCACATATATGAATTCCAATGCAGTGAATGATAGTAAGAATATGTGTCTGGAGTTCTAAGTAGAGGCCAATTTTAAGATTTAGTTTGGAATTTTTCTGAAGAAAGTGAAAAATATTTGAATAATTTTAATCAGAAAAGTAACATGATCACATCTGAAATTTGTGTGATCAAGGCACACTGAAGTGGGAAGAAGAGAGTAGAGCACAGCAAAAGTAGGAATGAGGGAACCATGCAAAATTATGTCCAGGAGCCTCATAGTTGTTGGTTATGGGTTGGCGAAAAGCTGAGGAATTGAAAAGCTATTGGTTGAATAGAAAAATTCAATGACTGATTTAAAGAGAAAAAAATGTAAAGTTTAGTTTGAGCAAATGGTTGATGCCACTGAGTTTAAGAAATCTGAAATAATTAGGGGGTAGAAAGTTATAGGTTAAAATGTAGACCGTTTTTAATTTTAATATGCTGAAGTGGCTATCCAGGTGGATATGTCCGGATTTCAATTAGAAATCGAAGAGTGAACAAGTGGAAATTATGGGAGAATCGGTGAATAATTACATTGTAGAAAATAATTTTGAGATTATGGAAATATGGGTGATAATTGCAGCCATAGAAATGAATAAAGTAATTCCAGAGAGAATGTGGGTCATAGGAATAGAACTAGGAATTGTGGAGTGTAAAGAAAATAAGAACGAAAAAAAGGAAAAAAAAGTGCCACAGAGATGGGAGTACAAATCAGGGAAATGGTGCCATTTGCAAGCAAAAGAAGACATTGTTTATAAAATAAATGGTAGGCTGAGGTGGGAGGATCATTTGAGTCCAGGAGGTCAAGGCTGCAGTGTGCTTTGATTATGCCACTGCACTATAGCCTGAGCAACAGAGTGAGACTCCCATTTTTCAAATGCCATGGAAAAACTGGTGTATATGGGGATGGCTAAAATAAGAAGAGTATTAATGACATTATGGAAGCACATTTAATAGAGTAGGGACTACACAATAGTGAGTAAAAATAGAAAAGGAAAAAGAAGTTGAGAAAGTCAGTTTAAAAATATTCTTCAATAATTATGTGGTTCATTTTGAAAAAGTTCTATTGCTACATCTTTAATTCACTAATCTTTTCCTTGGCTGTATTTAATCTTCTGTTAATCTCAGTATGTCTTTTTTTTACCTGACACATTTTAGTTTTCGTATCTAGGAATTGAACTTGGGCCTTTTAAATATATTCCATGTCACTACTTCACTTTGTGAACATATGAAATATAGTTATAATAACTGTTTTAATATATTTGTCTACTAATTCTGTGTTAGTACTGGGCTAATATCTGTTGTGTAATTTATCGCCTCATTAAAATTCATATATTTCTGCATCTTTATATGCCTGTCTTTGAATGTTAGACATTATAAATTTAATCTTGTTCAGCACTAAGTATTTTTGTATCCTAATAAATATCCTTGACATAGTTCCATTACTGGGAAACAGTTTGAAACTTTGAAGACTTGATATTAAAATTTTGGTAGGTAAAGCCCAAGCCATGCTCATTTAGATTCGATAACTTCCCACCTGCTGAGGCAAGAGCCTTCTGTGTATCTAGACACAGTCACCTCAATCTTAAGGTTTCTAGTGTGAACAGACACTATCCTCAGCCCTGTGTGAGCTCAGCATGCTAGTTTCTCTATTCTTTGGGTGGTTTGTCCCAAGCTTCAGCAAGTTTACTTGGACATGCACATGGATCAGTACTCAACTGGATATTTGTGGCGGCTCTCTGAAGATCATATTTTCCAGTGTGTTTTAGTTCTCATTTATACACATAACAGAAAACACACCAGACAGTGCCAAAAATACAATCAAAGTAATATTGTGAGTATATCACCTCAGATGAAATTGCTCTCTGTCTCTAATATACTCTTCACTATCTTACCATGGAAACATCATCACTATGCCTCTGTCAACTGTGAAAAATTCAGTCCCACTCATTAATGGTCAGACTAACATCAATATGGCTATGAAGGATACATAGTTTTAAAAAAAATCATTGAGACAAAAGTAATTAAATATTCATCAGGGAGAGCCACCTAATTGATAAGTATGGTACCTTCTTAAAGACATAAAATACATATTTTATTATAAAGTTGTATATATTTCCAAATAAAACTAATTTATTTAGTAATTTTGACATATGTATTCATATTTTTAGTATACATGCCTTTATATGCCCAAACTTGAATTACAACTCACATTCTATTTTACTTACTTCAAGGAAGCCGATGTTCTGTTTGTCAATAAACTACAGATCCTTCTGGCCTTTTCTTATGATATATTACACACAAAATGGGCAAGTGAAAATTGAAAATTACATTTGCTCATTTTAGTAAGTAACAATTTAAAGATAATTAGAGTGTAAGAATTCTTACTGGCCAGGAAATTTTAGAACTTTTTCCAAATATGGCAAGGAGTGTCAGTACTCCTATTGTTGCTTTAAAGCACTCATACTTTATCTCAAGTAGTAATATTATCACTTCAAATTGCTAAGCAGTATAACTCCAAAGTAAATGTACATAATACTGAAAGTTAAACTGTTTGAGAAAGCCATGCTACTAAATGTATTGTACCTATTCAATCTTAACTCCATTATTACTTTTTTTTCATTAGGTCAAACTCAATTACATCTGCAACCTTGTGTGATCAGTACAACAATATATTTGTTCTTTTCTCTACTTCAACAAATTTAATAAGCCTTGAAGGTTGCTGAGTTTGCCAACTGTAGTAAATGCAAAGAATATTGATTATACTAAACCCATAATATTTCCAGAATCACAAGTGGTACAAAGTCTGTATCATTTTTCCCTAATATGAACTTGTTTTAAATAATGAGAAATTTAGAGGTGACTTTGCCTTTGTACTTATTGTGTATGGATGTTTTATGTACTATGTGTTGATTTGCAGCAAAATCCTGACTGTATATCTACTACCTTTTTTGTGAGCAAAGATTAGCAAAAACGTGAGTAAATGCAATTAGAAATAAAACACAGAATCACAATGCAAGATCAAATATGTGAGCAAAGATTAGCAAACAAGTAAGTAAATGAAATTATAAATAAAATATAGAGTCAGAATACAAGAGCAAAAAATAAAATAAATAAAAAATAGCAGAAAAATGGCAATGGCCTGAAATACAATGTAATATTTTTAGGCTGAATAGCAACATCGCTTTTCTAGAACAATATGAATAAAGCAAGTTACTCAGATTTGTAACTCTGTACACTAGAGTAAATAGAACTTACACCCATAAGAAATCTGCTAAAATGTACATCACCATATAGAACTATTTTATTTCATGGTGATATATATTCTGGGTTACCTGGAATGAGGAAGAAGGTGGGTACTGAGACATTAAAGGAAGACCCTACCGGGAGCTGGACCAGTCAATGGTCTTTTGTTTAAGCACCATTGTTTTACATAAGCATATGCATCACTAAGTGTATTAAAGGAATCTACTCAAAAATCCCCAGAAGAAATACAAAGGGAAGTGTAAGAGTCATTGTGTCATATGTGTGCACAAACATTTCATCATTCAAAAATCAATGTAATTAAAGACTATAATATGAATATTATGATTCTCTTATTACTCTGCATGTTATCAACTCTTTTTTAATGGGGGAGCATTTTTTAAAAGTTTTTAAGAAATGAACAGAGAGTGAGCCTGCAGTCAATAGTTTAAATTAGGAGGCTGACTTTATAGCTTTATAAGTAATTACAAAGCAAGTACATATTTATAAATATACACCCAAACAGTGATTCTGAGAAAACTCATAAGAATGAATTGAGATTGTAAGATACTGTTATGATTAAACATTATTTCCTTCTAAGGAGTTGTTGATTCTTATTGTCATCTTTGCACTTTAAAAATGTAAATGCCAGTCTGAATGAAAACAATAGGGAAAACAATAAGAAGAAAAGAAAGAGAGGTGCTCCAGAGCATCTGAACAACAGATGGCAAGGATGATGGCCTGGGCCCACCTAGGGAACTGCAGCATGCACACTGTTTTGAATGAATGGGAGTGTTAAAGAGGAAATTACCATCTTGGCTCCACAGGTGGGTAACTATTATAGATTCTTATAGGTTGAAAGGCTGCAAAAAATGGGCCAAAACAACAAGTAGTAGCAAACACTATACATCAGCCCCATAAGTTACAATTATAGAAGTGATATTAGCTCCAAAGTAGTTTCATTAACTCTAAGGTAGCCATTTTGTACTTAAGCATTTTATTTCATTTTAACCCTTATGGCCACCCTTGAGGTTTTTACAATTTACAAATTGATAGTAGGGGTAATTAGTGTACTGTTGCCAAAATTAAATATATATATATACACACACACACACACACACACACACACACACACACACATATATATATTTACACATATATACACACACACAAGGGTGGGATCCCCCCAAAAAGAATTCTTTTTTAGAGAGCAAGTCCTTTGTAATACAGGCTTCTCCAACTAGGCAAGTTTTCTAGAAACCCATAGGCATCAGTGTACCAGTTAGCATTGTTGTGAGAGGCTGTGTTCAACTTTAGTGAAATTTTGTTTCTTTGGAGAGTCTTTTAACACATTTGACTATTTCATGATGGATGACTTACGAGTACACCTGTCCACACCACCCTGAGTGTTCAGCAGTTTTTGACCAAAAACATGATTCCTATACCCCACTTCCCCATTTACCCGATCTCACCCCAAGTGACTTTTTTTTTGTATCCCCAATGAAAAAAGTCCTCAAAGGGACACGTTTTACGAATGTGGAAAAGGTGAAACAAAAAACAGCAGAAGCACTAAAAGGTATCAAAACTGACACATTCAAAAACTATTTTGAGCAGTGAAAAAAGCATCTCAATGGCATCATTGCATCAATTGAAGGGTACTTTGAAGGTGACTGAAGTTTAGACATGTAAGAATAAAAACACAATTAAAAAAAAATAAATTCCCAGTTGTTTTGGGTCTCCCTTGTATAGTGTTTTATAAGAAGAAGGATACCTTGTAGACTGTGCTTCTCTAAACTAGTCACTGGGATTAAAAAAAAGAAAAGAAAAAAAACCTGTCTGAGCACTGCAGGGCACATTGACTTTAATCACACTGTGGAAACACTGATTTAAAAATAAAACCTGTGACCCGTGTGTTTGTCAGTATTCTTCAGAGCCAGTAGGATGTGCACATGCACACACATAGATATTATTTTAAGGAGTTTGATAGATAGATATTATGTTAAGGAGTTTGATTCATGATCATCAGGGCTGGCAAGTCTGACATTTGCAGGATAGGGAAACAGGCTAGAGACCCAGGGAAGAGTTGAGGTTGTAGTCTTGAGTTCAGTAGGCAGGATTCCTCCCTCTTGGAATTGATTTTGAGTGAATTGTTTTATCCTGGGACCTATTTAAAAATTTAGGGAAATTCCTGGAACAATTATGTAAATTACACCAGGTAGAGGGTATTGGTATGTGCTGCTGTGGTTGTCACACCTGTCTGCAACCAGGACCACCTGCAGAAGCTTTTAAAAATCTACTAATGCCAGCCCCTTTACCTCATTATTATTTGATTAAAAAGCTCCCCAGGTGATTCTAATGTGCAACCTGAGTTAGAAATCACTTTTGTAGGAAAAAAAAGGTGTCTAGAAATAATTCGACGAAGTATGTTATCTCCCGTGTGTCAGAGATATAAACTCAAGCATTGTTGAAGCTCATGAATTTACCATATAGCATCCCATTGCCTTGAATGTTGGCCTGGGGCTGTGAGCAGCATTTCTACATGTAGGTGGTAAATCACCAAAACATAATTATCTTTCTGACATTGATTTGCTATCTCATACACAGAAGAGTTCCTCTCTGCACCTTTGAAGTGCAAGTAAAATTAAGACAATGCAAAAGCCCTGATACTCAATGATTTTTTATTTTTAAAATAATGTAGTACAAGAAAATTCTGATAGCTACAAATCAGCTACCTTATATTTGCAGAGGACAAAAAATTCTGATTTTACCATATCAATGTCACTGAATGAGCTTCTAGACTACCTGCCCTCTGGAGCACATCATTTAATGGGAAGCAGACAACATTCATGTTTTACAGAGATTAATATTTATATTATTTATCATGGATAAAATGACAAAAATCAACTTGAAAATGATGCTTCATGTCAAAACTAAAAGTACACTACAGTTGGATTAATTAATGTAAATTAATTAATGTAAATAAATTAATAATGTAAATTAATTAATGTAAATTAATTAATGTAAATAAAACTTATCAATGCCCTATTGTACCTCTATTTTGGCCTAACTTTTAGATTAAGATTTATAAATGATATAGGGATAAACCTTGTATTTAAGAAGTTTAATATCTCATTGGAGGTCAGGGAAATATCATGTAATAATACATGATAAATAAGGGTAATAATAACAGCTATCATTTGTTAAACAATTACTATGTATCGAGCACTTTAAGCACCTGTATCCATTGAATTACTTAAATCTCATAAATATTTATGATGTGGTAACTATCATTTTCAGATGTGGAAATGGATAAAAGTAATAAAGAATTTAACTAAGTCATCTAGCTAATTCCAGGTGGAATTAGAATAAAAATAGAAAATATGGAAAAAATTGGAATGGACAAGAAAGGCTCAAGAAAAGTGTCTGTATTGAAATGATGATTTAAAAATCAATAACATGAAAATGACCATGGAAGACAAACGGAGGAATTGAAATTACCCAGGACAGGGACAAGAAAAAAAAGTTTCCTTTCTCCGCTCTTATTCCTGCTACTTTTCTAGAATATCACAGTATGGGCAATCTTTAACAAGTACATTACCCAACAAAACACAGCACACCTGTTTATAACTGCCTGGTGTTCTACCGTAGATGACTGAGGAAAAATAGTATTTTTTCTCAGCTGAGCTCTTTATCCTTTTCTTGTCCATACTGAATACTTCCTGATCTATCCACTGGGAGGCCTTTCAGGATGCTCAATCTACTGGCTGTCATATTTTTTTCACGTACTCTCCTGTGTCATTAGAGTTTATTTATTGGCATATCTGTCGACCTCAGGGACTAAGTGCACCTTCAGTGACAGAGTTCTTATAGATATTTATTTCCAAAGTTATTCAATATAATAATGTGTCTCCTGCTAGGGCAATGGCCCAGTTAAAAAAAAAAAAAAAAGCAAGTAAAACAAAACAAAGAAAACTGGAAAAAAAGGAGAAAAGGCAGATGGAGGCTATTACAGCAAGATTTGTAGGATTGGCAGCAAGATTGGAATAAAGGAGGATTAGTGATAACACACTCTCATGGAAAGAGGGTGACTGGAAGGAGGAGTAAAAGAAAAGCCATCAATGAAGTGTTGGTAGATTAATCTTCCATATCTGGAATTGTGATCTCTCTCTCTCTCTCTCTCTCTCTCTCTCTCTCTCTCTCTCTCTCTCTCTCTCGCTCTCTCTCCATAAACAAGTGCATTTCCCTGACTGCAGACTCACTCTTTTATTGATAGTTTTGGGGCATGAATATCTAGAAAATATGTATTTTCTACACATTAACTTTCAACAGCTTTAAATATGTATTCCAAAATGGTTAATTAGGTTTATTCATATTCTGTTAATGGTAAGTAAACTATGTTTAAATTTCTGTAAGAGAATTACAGAAATAAACAGAAAATTTCACATTCTAATTATCTCTCAGATGTACACAAAGTTATCAGTTAAAGAACAAGTTTCACTGAGAATTGAAAATGAGTCTTCCAGACCCTCCTTTCACCAATACAATGGTGGTTTTTCAGCTGAGAAAATTATTTCCTCAAAGTATACATGTAGGTCTTTGTTCATTGACAGAAATTAGTTATCAAAGAAGCAATTTCTCAAGCACAGTGAAAAGATAATAATAGAATATGTGTAAACCACTTAATTATTTTATTATTTTATTTTTAGATTAGAAAATATCATTTATTTAAAAGCTAAATTAGAAAGAGAGACAGAAAGAAGGAGAAAATTCATCTCCCTCAGTTAGGGGAGGGGACCAAAGTTTAAGAAAACATGGCCTGGTCATAGCTCAGTGAGCACATGGTCATACCATAGCAGCTTGATTCTTAAGCTTCCTAAGAAAATGATAATATCAATCCTAGAAACTTCCCAAACGTACATTCCAGGGAAGTCTGCCTAGTGACTTTTATTTATTTATTTTATTACAATACTATATTACATGAAAGAAAGAGGAAAGCAGAATTTAGAACACTTTGATTTATTTTCAAGCATATTCTCAAATTTGACTGAAATTTTCCTGAGTAAAAATTAAGCTTCATCCACCTTCTTACAGGCGAAGGCCATTATATATTTAAATTTTAACTTGTGGACTAGAAATTGAAAAGTAAAAATTATTTTAATGTGTGTTTCATATAGTGAAATATAGGTTGTAGGATTTACCTTAATTTTAAAAATATACATTATATCTATTAGAATATAATTAAAGCAAACATTTATTTTAACAGTGTAAATGAGGCATTTTTGATAATTTATACATTTTTATCTTCTATAGATTTTATCTAAGGTTTAGTCTTTAGTTGTCACATAATAAAACACATACTTTTAAAAATATTTGGATTTCATTTGAGATTTATGGACGGCAATCAAACCAATAAATGTACCAACAAATTGAAAGGACGGTTTAATTTGCTCAAATTTAAGCAAAACATTCTAACCTGAATTATATCTGTAGCTTTAAAGCTAGAGGAAAATCATAATAATTATCTCTTATTTTCACATACTGTCACCTAATTAATTCATAAAAGACTTGGGGAATTGTGCTTTGATCCTCTTCTTAAGTTATTGAGATAAGTTTTATGTCCATCAACTACAAGCTGCTAAAACATCAACTGTCACAGTGAATCAAAGAAAGCAGTTATGAATTTTTTAAAAGAAGAAACACCTAATAAATTAAAATTAAATTAACATTTTAAGCTGTCATCTTAGGAACCAAAGAAAAAAGAAATAACAAAATAAAAAAAATAAAACAGAGCTGCAGACCTAAAAGGATTAAAATGCAAAAGCCAGAAGAGTGCCTTATGAATGATACAGTAAAGAAAACAAAACAGAGGCTACAGGTTGAAAAGAAAAAATATCTGTTTTGAAAACTTACATTTTCTTGGTTTTGCCATATTTAGATATTAAAAAATATATTTTTACCCTACTGTACATTAGCATGCAACAATTTGCTTTGTGATTATTTTCCAATTTTTTATTAAGAAAATTGTTTAGAAATATTATGTATTTACATATTTGTTCATGTATACTAATAAAGCACATAACTGATATCTTTATAAAATTAAATTTATAGCCGGGCTCGGTGGCTCAGCCTGTAATCCCGCGCCTTTGGGAGGCTGAGGTGAGTGGATTGCCTGAGCCCGCGGGTTCGAGACCCGCCTGGGCAAGCGAAACCTCATCCTACAATAAATCAAAAAATCAGCCGGAGGTGGTAGCGCATGCCTGTAGTTCCAGCTACTTGGAAGGCTGAGGCGGAAGGATCGCCAGAGCCCAGCAGGTCGAGGCTGCGGTGGCCGGGAGCGGCCACTGCACTGCAGTCTGGGCGACAGAGTGAGACTCCAACTCAAAAAAAAAAAAAGAAAGAAAAAAAAAAATTAAATTTATAATTTATCCTGAAAATTGATTTTTCCTTTGCCATTATGATAGAATTTTTTCCATTAAAATTTTTATGTATATATTTTTTATATTGCTGTTGAATATTAGTGAACATTGTTTAATTATGTATAATTATTTCCCACTGATAAAATTTAACTTATGTTCCATTTTTTTCCTTAAAATTAATGCTGTAAATTTTATCATTATTGTGAAGTTAAAGGTTTTCAAGGTTTCCAGTTTAACATGTGGAATTGTCTTTTTACTCTATAATTTACAAGCATAGTATGCATATTGTGAATACTTGCTCTTTATCATATTGCAACAACTATTACCCCTCAAATAAGTTGTTAATTTTCATTTGCTCAAATAATGGTATTCATGCCTTTTGGTATTTATGTCATACTTAGAAAAGAATATATATTAAATTAAATATTAAATTTCTGGTTTTAATTATGATATTAAAGCAGTATTTAGTCATTTTTCTCCTTGTATTTTGTGGTTTTATTTTTTTCTACATTTGAAAAATAATTCAGTTGCTTACTTACCTAGAACATATTACATTTAAGACATTATGTATGAATCTAATTTCTTCTCTTTTCTCCAAATAGTTAATTACTTGTCCTTGGTCCGTTTATTAAGTAATTTATTGTTAGCATGATGAGTGGTCAAAATTCTTAAATTCTTCATTCTATTTATTTTGTTTAAGTAGTCTATTATTATGCCATTTTGATTACTATATTTTGACAATAGGCTTTTATAATAGACTTTATTTGTTATTTTTTATTTTTGAGTCAGGTCCTCATTCTGTTGAACAGACTGCAGTGCAGTGACATGATCACAACTCATCACAGCCTAGACCTCCTTGGCTCAGAAGATCCTTCTGCCTCAGTCTCCCAAGTATCTGGGACTACTGGCACTCATGACCATGCCTAGTTTTTTTTTTTGTTTTTTTTTTTTTTTTGTAGAGACAAGGTCTCACTGTGTTGCCTAGGCTGATCTCAAACTCTTGGACTCAAGCAATAATCTTGCCTCAGCATCCCAAAGTGATGAGATTAAAGGTGTGAGCCATCACTTCTGGCCAGACTTTATTTTTTAGAGCAATTTTCACATCAGTTTGAGCAGAAGGTGCAGGAATTTTTCATATACCCTCTGTTCCCGCACATGAATAGCTTCCCCATTATCAATATCTCTCGGTAGAGTGGTGCACTTGTTATAATTGATAAATCTGCAGTGACACGTCATTTTCACCTAGAGTGCAAATTTATACAAGTGTTGGCTTTTGTTCTTTCTATGAGTTTGGAAAAATATGTAAGGACATGTATGAACCATTATAGTATCATACAAAGTTGTTTCATTGTCCTAAAAATCACTGTACCGCATCTTCTTGTTCATCACTACCCCCAGCCTTTGTTAAACTCTGATCTTTTTACTATTTTCATAATTTGCCTTTTTCAGAATGTCATATAGTATACGGAATGGTACATTGTATAGCTTTCAGATAGGTTTTTTTCATTTACTATTACGCATTTAGGTTTTCTCCATGTCTTGTATGGCTTCACGGCTAATTTCTTTTTAGTGTTAAATGGTATTCTGTTGTAGCTGTGAAGCTATACCTGCTGTATAGCTCAGGTATTTATCCATTTACCTACTAAGGGACATCTTTGTTGTTTTCAAGTTTTGACAATTATGAATAAAGTTATCAAATATTTGTGCAAGTTGTTGTGTAAACATCAGTTTTCATCTCAGCATTAGGTGTCAGTAGCTCATACCATTACATATTTATTCCCCAAAAGCTTTTTCTACATTTATACATTCTTATATTCAACCAAACTTTCATTATATGTTAATGAGTATAAAAAGAGTATAATAATTTATTAGCGCGTGTACTTTAAGAACTAACATGTTCAGATGAAGAGACAACATAGGACTTTACAAAATCATATAATTTATGAATAAGTTATATACTATATAATCTATATTTCACTAAGCAGAGCTGGTTAAGTTTACACAGATTGTCCTAATATTAATTGTTAAAGGGTTTTCATTATATTTTCATTATACTTTGAATTAATATTTATTTTATATGTCAATGTTGTTGCCAATGAACTTGCTGAACTACTTTTAAATATATTTTAATTTGTTACTATATTTTAAGCTGTTCATTTATATTATATTCACATAGAAAGTATGTTAACTTCCCATTTTAAAAATATGTATTTCTTTTCATTTACCATTTTGTTCACTTTAACTCAAATAAGTATGAAATAAAAATGGAACTAAACGGCATTTTTTTCTTCCCTTGACTTTAATTATGTTTTATTTTATTTTTTTTTTTGAGTCAGTCTCACTCTGTCACCCAGGCTGGAGTGCAGTGGCAAACTCACCACCACTGTAGCCTTGACCTGCTGGGCTCAGGCGAACCTTCTGACTCAGTCTTCAAGTAGCTGGAACCACAGGCATGTGCCACCACATCCAGCTAATTTTTTGATTTATTGTAGAGATCAGGTCTTGACATGTTGCTCAGGCTGGTCTCAAACCCCTGAGCTCAGGCAATCCTCTGGCTTCAGCCTCCCAAAGTGCTGGGATTATAGGTTTGAGCCAGCGCAGTGCGTCTGGCTTTTTGTTGTTATTGTTGTTGTTGTCTTATTTCAGGACCAGATATTGGTGTGAACACAAGAGAAAACATGTAAGTATACATTTTTTTCCTCAGCTAATTTGATCAACATTTCTATGTGAAAATCACTGTTTTAGATGTGTTTATCTGGAATACCATTGTTTTCATTATTGCCATGGCCTACTGAAACCACATTCTGGTTAAAACCATAACTGCACCTGTTCAGCTGAATGTGAAGAAAAAGATAACTGTTCTCATTTTAAATTCAAAATCAATAATTGTAAGAAACCAGTTTTTACTGCCTAGTAATCATACTAAAGTGTCCTAGTCCTATATCTATCCCACTGTTTTGTTTTTTTTTTTCTTTTTTCATTACTTCATACTGTCAATACTTCATTAAAAAAAAACACTCTGTATATGTTCTATTTACTCCCAAATGCATAATTTCAGCTTGGACCACCCTTAATTTTACAATTTAAGCAATGGCTAACTACTCAATGGCCCCAGTTTGATGTTTACTTGCTATTTCAAGTGAATATGTCCCAAACTCAGTTTCTGATTTTCACTTCTCATATTGTCTTCCCCATTTCAGTTAATGGCAAATGCATTCCATCCATGACTTAGGCTAAACAACTTATCTTTTTACTCCTCCATCCCCCATCTAATCCACAGCAAATCCTGTCAACACTCACTTCAAGACATATCCTAATGCCATTGTCACACTAACCTCACTGTTATCACATGTGATATGCATCTGTGCTACCAAATGCTTTGGTAATATATGTAGTGCTGTGATTTTATGTGTATATCATAAATATTTAAGACTTATATCATGTAAATATCATACATATGAATAGCCATAGCATCTCCATGCATATGTTAGAAAAGTATTCAGCTATTTTAATTTACAAAAATAATAACTGAGAATCTTTATGATTCTTTTGGCAGACTAAGAAAATATCAGTTAGAAATTGATTTTATAGTTTCTCCTTTTATCTGTTGTTACTATTACTCCACTTGTAAGTGTTTTAACATCAAATTATATTAAAATAGTTCCATTTGTATATGTTTTAACATCAAATTATATTAAAATAGTTATTCTTGCCACTCCTTAACTGAACTCGTTATTTTAACATACAGCTAAAGATGATATAAATAAGATTGATAGCTTGCATATGTGTATGTTTCCAAATTATTTTTTCAATATATTATAAATTTTATGCCACCTTTTTGAAAAAAATGGTAATTTTTTTTCTGTACATGGAGCATATTAAATAGGATGTTTTTCCTGGCAACACTGTCGAGGTTTGTTGTTTGGAAGGGGATAACTCTTAAATCATCTTTATTGCTTTCCTGGTTATGAGTTTTTTCATTTTTTTAAATCTGAGGTGAGACTGGGAATTTGGAATTCCTAAAATTTCATAGCCCTTTTTATTCCTGTTATAGACATAAGAGTATGTCTGATTATTTCTGCATTTTTATATATCATGATATGCTATGTTTTCTCATTTTACATTTTTTATGTTTTTATTATTATTGTTATTATTTTATTATAAAGATGTGGGATACAATACAGGGTTATGTATACAAACATTGATTATGCAGGTACCCTTGTTGATAAGGTATGCCTCTCCCTCCCCTAGCAGTTTCCTTCAACTGCCAATCCCACCCCCTCCCCTGACAGTTTCCCATTACTGCCAAACACTTTCTTATAGTATTATAATTGTTCAATTTGCATACTTTGTTAGCTGAAATCAGATGTTGTGCCAAGAGATTGTCCCCCTGCCACATCCTTATATTTTATTCCTATATTTTGTTCCCCTTTGTTTTTAGTTCCTCACCCCCTTGCTATGTAGCCCATTTGCAGATTTTACCTTTATAAGCTTCTTGCTCGTCTCACTTGGGGTTGAGAGATCTTTTTGGCACGAGCCCCTCTCGACCGCCGGCTATTAAAGGATTCATAATTTGGCCCTCTGCGTGTTGGAGACTGTTTTCTCGCAATCCGGCTACAACACTGTGATCTGTTTTAGCCAATTATGGAGACGAGGGTTCTACCGACTGCCTAGACAACAAGGGCCTGCCCTCCAAAAGGTAATTCTGAGGTGTTTCTGGTTCCTCCTCATAAGCTCATTAAAGTCTTATGGAAGTGGAGTCCTCACAGGACTCTGTAGATGGCTGCCCAGACTGCTATGGGTTCTCAGTCTTTCTTACTAGTCCCAGGCCTTGAAAGAAAGTTCCAAGGCAAGGCCACATGCATGCCACAGGTGCACACAAAATCCAGGACTCTGGAAGCACTGCCCATGGACGAGGGACACCTGTGCTTTGGCAGGGTCCCAGGCATTCCTTGGAGGGAGCAGAGAAGTGGGTGGGGGTGGGACAACGTGGTGGACACAGCAGCCCAGGGCCTAGGTGAGTGATAGACCACACGGTCCCTTCTTTTATTCCTCGTTCATTAATTTATTCCATAATATGTATTGAGGGTCTACTATGAGCCATACACGGTGTTGGGTACTGGAGATAGAAAGATACGACTGCCTGCCTGGAGAAGTAGAGAAAAAGACAAAAAATGTCCATCCACTGTGGTTTAAACAAGGGTGAGCACAGGCTGCTCTGGGATCACACTGGAGAGAAGGTGACCCCATCTGATTATCAGAGAAGGCTTCCTGAATGGGGAGACATTTAAGCTGGCACTTGAAAGAGAACAGGCAATTATCCTAAGTGATTCAGCGATGAGAACGCTACTCCAGGCAGTGAGGTCTGAAGTGCAAGGCTGGGCTGGGGGCTGAGGGCTGCAGCACAGGGTAGGGTCGGGATGCGGAAGTAGGGAGTCAAAGATGACGAGGGAGTCACTAGCAGGGACCAGAACATGTGAAGTTTTGCAGGTTGTGTAAGAGTTTGCAACTGAACCAGTGGGAAATGAGAGTCACAAAGGATCTCAGACAGGGATGGACACGAAAGACTGAATGAAAGTTATGCAGAAGCAGCCTGTGGGTGCTCCTGGGTTTCTCCAATGTGTCGTCAAGCTCTGGACACACAAAGTTGGTTAACTAAAAAGGTGGAGTGCTCACTGCCTTTAAATGGGTGCCTCTGCTCACAAAGGCTGGGAATGGCTATGAATTGCCCAGCAAAAATACAAAGTGCCATTCAAAGGCCACGTCCCGACATGTGACTCAGTGTGGAAGGGTCAGAAAAATAACAGGAGCAATGGTAACCACCTCTCACAAAATGATGGCACAGCAACAAATCTGAATTGGGATTCGGGAAAGTCACAGGTATATCCCAGCTTTGCCCTAAGCTCAAACTACTCCTCACCTTGCTTTCCTCATCTATAAAAGGAAAAGAGTTTGCTGAGAGATAAACACCTCTAGGCACATTAAAGATCACAGATATTTTGAAATATGCACACTACTTACCTTGTTTTTACCACTCTTTAGAAATCAAAAGTCACTTTCATTACTTTAGGAATGTAAAAATGAATTATATATAAGTTGTTTTGCCCTGAAAACAAGATTTATTTCTTAGGATATTAAAACATTAGAAAATGTTCAGCTCTCTAGAGAAATCTTTGCTCTGAAATATCAGAAAACTCATTAACAAAAAATTGAGGTAGAAAAAAATAAAAAGCCTATCATACCTTTAATTAAATTAAATGATCATGAGTTACTTTTAAGCTCTAAAATTTTACTCTTTTTTTTATGGAGTAGAGATAGTAAAACTGTGCATTATGTGATTTATAAAGAGAATTATATAAAGATGTTTAATCATTGTTCTTGGCAAATTATTATTTTGAGGATTGGACTGAAAGATCTACAACCAACACTGTCCAAATAAATGAGTATTGTTAGTGTCTTCCCACCCCAACACGCATTTCTGAATCCTGTATCAACATTTAATCCATTTTTTAAAAATATTGTCTTCCAATATTGAACAACAGTTTAAAATACTCCCTCTGGAGATTTGAAGTAATCATTTGTACAGAATGAGTATGGGTAGAGAAAATTCTGGCAAATTCCCTCACATACAAGTGCCATTAGCCAAGAGGAGTTGTGAGTTCTCTCTGGTGCCCTCAGTAGGGTTCTTGGAAAGAAAACAAGTCCTGATGATTTACTGGGAACCATCTGAGAAACAATGCCAGGGGCGGAAGGTCGTATTTTTAAACCGGGTAGAGAAGCTCTCTCTTTCTCTCAAAGAAAAAAAAATGTGCTAGGCAGAATAATAGCCCCCCAAAATGTGCACAATCTGTCAATATGTTGTATTATAAAACAAGGACAAATTAAGGTTAGGATGACACTGTTTGCTTATCAGTTGACCTTGAGCTGGGAAAGTATTCTGGGTCATCTGGGTGAGCTTGGTTCAATAAGTTGAATGATTTAGGAGCCAAGTTGAAGCTTGTCTGAAGAAAAAGAAATCCTGCCTGTGGATAGCGACTCCTCCAGGCCTGAGATTCCCAGCTGGCCCTTCTGCCTGCCTGCAGATTGCAGACTTGCCCGACCCTGCCCCACAACTGCAAGTTCACTCTGCAATCAGTCTCTTAATGTCTAAGTCCTAATGGTTCTCTTCTCTGGTTGAACTCGAAATGACACAAGGGGTTAGAGAGTAATTTGGTGACAGCACATTGACCATTTTCCAATAACTTTGTCTTATAAACCAGAATAATAAAAACTCACTTTGAAACCCTGTATAACAAATGATCCTACATTTCCTGTGTGTCTATCAGAACACAAGTGACCTGGTTTCTCTGTGGCAGAGCTTCCAAGTTCTCCAGTCCATTATCTTTCTCCTGCTGTGTAGCACATGCAACACACTTAATACACATTTATAAATAATAGCTTGTTCCAGAAAAAAAAAATGTGCACGCATATTGAAAAAAAATTTTTAAAGACTAAAATAAAATTGAAGTAAAATCATCGGTCATCCGTGTTAGAAGTTGGCACTTATGGAAAAAAAAAATGTGTGCCCAAACACGTGGCCCAGTCCTTACGGTTGTGGGTGAGCACAAATTTGAGGTTAGCAGAACACACAGGAGCTAGGACTGCAGACCCGCAGAAATGGCGAGCTTCTGCTTCCTTCTCGTTGCTTCTCCTGTGTGAGAAGAGAGTACACACTTTTCCTTCTTTCTGGTGAAGTCTGAGCTATCACACCGCGGATCTTTGTAAGCCGTGGCAGGTCTTAGATCACACAAAAGTTTGATCAAGGAAAAAGATTGCTCTCTCGAGGTAAACCCTCTAATCCAGGCTGCCGGCGGCTTTGAGATCTGAGAGAAATTGACTTGCTGATGGGGATTTAGCAGCCATCAGTCACTCTGACATCTCTGGAGTCACGAGGAGAGAAAACGACTTCTCCAGGGGAAATCAGGTTTCTGCTGTTTCCCTGTTTCATCCCTAGTCCAAGCTTGCTGGATTGGACTAAGAGGATACATTCACAGGCGGTCTCCTGGGAGAGGGAGGCTGATGGGAGCTCAGTGCATAAAGAACTATAATGGGCTTGCTTCAGGAAGCTGCTATAGATAGTCTCTGAGATGGGAAACAAGCTGCACGTCTGAGCCTTGGGGAAAGTCAGTTTGAAGGGGGTTAGTAGAACTCTCAGACGCTAGATCTACCTAACCAACCAGCTGAAATGGGAACACCTTCATTCATGCTGTGGGCTGGTTTCCAGTAGTGCCCACTTGGGTTGAGATATTGCTATATTATAATAATGAGGAGTTTGCATGGAGGGGGGACTCTTTCTCCTCAGAGCCCCTTCTTTGCATGGCTTGAATTACATAATAGTTTTAGCTGTGGTTTGGTGTTGTGAAAACATTGCTCATGTGCATAGATTGTTGTGAAAATTGTATTACTCAAAATGTATATGAACATCTTAAGTTTACCTGTGCAAAAAGTTTACCATAATGAGAGAGAATAATTTTTGGTGAAAAAATTCTAGGTATAATTTGGGACTGAGATGATTCCTAAGGAAAGTTATAAACATTTTCTATCAAGAAAGAGGAAGCCCAGGGTTCTGAGAAGATGGTGAAGAGGATTTATTGAGAGAGAAGGATTATAGGACCCCCAGCAAGGGCAGAAGATCTGAAGGCTAGTACTGTCAGCCCATGCAACTGGATATATTACCTCATTCAACAGGGCTATGTCCCATTAAGTGTATAAAAGTCAGAGCAGGCAAGGTGTGGTGGCTCAAGCCTATAATCCCAGCACTTTGGGAGGCTGAGATGAGAGGACTGCCTGAGACTGCAGGTTCGAGAGCAGCCTGGGCAACATGGTGAGACCTCGTCTCTACAACAAATCAAAAAATTAGCCGGGCGTGGTAGTGCATGCCTGTAGTTGCGGCTACTAGCAGGCTGAGACAGAAGGATCACCGGAGCCCAGCAGGTTAAGGCTGCAGTGGCCCGGAGTGTGCCACTGCCCTCCAGTCTGGGCGATGGAGTGAGACTCCAATTCAAAAAAAAAAAAAGGTCATAGCAATCCATCCCAAGGTGAGGCCAACTTCATGGTCCCTTTTCCACGTCACAGTTCTTGAAGATGACCCCTACTGCCCTCTCACTATCCAGAACTCGGGGAGCTGCTTGAAGTGGCCCTTTCCTCATGAAGATGACTGGGCTGGGAGTTTGGTGAGAAGGATGCCTCTCATTCTTCCATCGGTGCCAGGGAGAGACAAAAGCCAACAGTGATGTTGAAAGCCCCTCACCCTCTTAACAGCAATCCGTTCTCTATGCAGGGTTAAATAAAAATAATTTTAAAAGAAAAGAGAATTAAAAGAAACCATGAGCAACAAACAGCCAAAAGCTTTTAAGTCTGTTTGTGCCAGGCGTAGTGGCTCAAGCCTGTCATCCCAGCACTTTGGGAGGTGGAGGCAAGAGGACTTCCTGAGCCCAGGGGTTCAAGACCAGCCTGGGCAACTTGGCGAGACCTCATCTCTACAATAAATCAAAAAATTAGCCAGGCATGGTGGTGTGTGCCTGTTGTTCCAGCTACTTTGGAAGGCTGAAGCAGAAGGATCGCCTGAGCCCAGTAAGCCAAGGCTGCAGTGACTGTGAGCGTGCCACTGCACTCCAGTCTGGGTGACAGAGTGAGACTCCGACTCAAAAAAATAAAAAGTCTGTTTGTTTGTATGTTGGGAACTATATTAGTCATGTGATTTTGGGACCAGCAAGTTTTAAAAATGAAAGACAGGCTGGAATTTTCAGCAAGAGTTGATTTGCAGTCAAGTCTGAAGACCATTTGGAGGCAGAATTCCTTCTTCCAGGGAGCCTAGTTTTTTCTCTTAAAGACTTTAAGTAATTGGATGGGGCTAGCCCACCCGATGGAGGGTAAACTGCTTTACACAAAGACTGCTGATCTAAATGTTAATCACATCGAGAAAAATTGCCTTCACAGCAATCTAGACTGATGTGGGACCAGACAACTGGGAACCATAGCTTGGCCAAGTTGAAATGTAAAGTTAACCATCATGGTGGCAAAATGTCTCTAGAAAATACATTAAATTAGGATATTAACATTGAATTGAGGGTTTAAGAATTCGAGTCCAGGCCAGGTGTGGTGGCTCAAGCCTGTAATCCCAGCACTTTGGGAGGCCGAGGTGAGCGGATTGCCTGAGCCTGCGGTTCAAGAACAGTCTGGGCAACTTGGCGAGACCTCATCTCTACAATTAAAAAAATCTACAAATAAGTGGACCTGGGCAGTTCAAACCCATGTTGTTCAAGTGTCAACTGTAAGTCATAGAGCTGTCTCTGTAATTCAGACCCCTAG
>CAUYQG010135933.1:0-12038 GCA_963574415.1 Tarsius wallacei
GATTAAAAAAATGTGGTACATAGACACAATGGACTATTACACAGTCATAAAGGACAAAACTATGAATTTTGCCGCAACTTGGATGAATTAGAGTCTATAATACTGAGTGATCTATTACAGAAACAAAGAATTGAGTATCATATGTTCACATTCATAAGCAGACCTTGAACACTTATCATAATACTATAATAAAAGAATTGGCAGTAGTAGGAATCTGTCGGGAGGGGGATACACCTCATCAACAAGGGTACCTGCATAATGAACATTTGTATGCCTAATCCTAAATTGTATCCCACATCTTTAAAATAAAAAATTTAAAAAATAAAAAAACATATAATAAATTAAAAGTGGAGTTAGAAACAAAAAATAAATAATGCTGACTTTTATATTTGCCCATATATCTATTGTTGAGATCTTTATTTATTTCTGTCTTTAAATTACTGTCTAGAATTCCTTCATTTCTACCTGAAGGAATCCTTTTAGCATTTTTGTAGGCTAGTTGTAATGCACCCCTTAGTTTTTGTTTATTTGAAAATGTCTTAATCTTTCTCTTATTTTTGAAGGAATTTTGTTGACTCTAGAACTCTTGGTTGAAAATTTTACTTTTCAATGCTTTAAATATGTCAGCTCACTGCCTCCTGGAGACCAAGGTTTCTGACGAGAAATCAGCTGCTAATCTTATCTAAAGTATTGGTACATGGTATCTTTTCTCTTGTTGCTTTCAAGAGTCTCCCTTTGTCTTTCAATAGTTTCATTATAATGTGTCTCAGTATAGATTTTTTAAAAAGAGTTTGCTGAGGTTCTTGAATTTGTAGATCCATATCTTTTATCAAATTTTTGGTTATTTTTCCTTTAAATAATTTGTTTGTCTCCTTCTCTCTCTCCTCTTATTTTGAGACTCCTATTATGTATATGCTGGTTCACTTGATGGCATTGTACATGTCCATTTGGCTGTATTCACTTCATTATTTTTCTCTCTGCTTCTCAAACTCAATAATTTCAGTTGTCCTATTTTCAAATTCATTGATTCTTTCTTTGCCTGCTCAAATCTGCCACTGAATCCCTCTAGTAAATTTTTCATTTTAATTCTGTTTCTCAGCTCCATACTTTTTGTTTGGTAGTTTTCTATAATTTCTATATCTTTATTGATAGTCTCATGTTGTTCATACATTATTTTTCTAATTTCCTTGACTTTTTTGTCTATGTTTTTCTTTAATTCTTTGAGAATATTCAAGACAGTTGTTTTAGCCTTTGTCTAGTAAGTTCAAAGTCTGAATTTCCTCAGAGATAACTTTTGTCAATTTATTTTTTTCCTTTGAACTGGCCAAACTTTCTGGGGCCACTTTCTTTTGTATGTCTTGTGTTTTTTGTAAAAAACTAGACAACTGAATGTTAAATGTGGTAACTCTAGACTCAGATTTTCTCCCTTTCCTTAGAATTAGCTAATTAGCTGTTTTTTAAGACAGTTGAAGGCTATGGTAATACTTTTAAAAGGGAATTTCCCAATGTATTTTTGAAAAGACTCTATTCTTTGTCATGTGTGGTCACTAAGCTTTTTGTTTCTTTATCTCATGTTCTGCTAATATTTTGACAGATTCCCTTGCATGCCAAGGACTTAAAAGAAAATAAAAACACAACAAAACTAAATATCTCTCCCACTCTTTTCAGATTGTCTCTGTACCAGGTCACCCCAACACTTATGCAGACTTGCACTGAGTTTACAGATTATTCCAACATGAAAGTTTAGGGTCCTCTTATGTCTTTTCTGAGCACGTGTCTTGTCCTGGGCATGTATGTGGCTTTCTAAATTTGGTATTCACAGTGCTTTTGACTTCCCTAATTTCCCAAAGACTGTCCCCAGCTTTTTCTCTCCAGTCTTATGCATTGTATTATATGCCTCAACTTTTGCCTTTGTAATCTGTAGGATTCCACATGTTGTCTTGCAACATTTTTTAGCAATGTTTGACACTTTTCTGGCTTGAATTCCAAGTTGGGGGAAATAGAGACAAGTGCCTTGTCTCAGTCCTTCAAATATCACCCAGACAGGTTAGAATAGACAGACACAATAATTTGTAAATAAGATCTGCTTCTGCTTTCTCGGAACCAGGGACCAATGTCTTACATTGGGAGTTTTGGCTGCTGCCACTTGAAGACTATTTTTGTACCAGGGAAAGGCTAGGCCAAGGGCAAGTAAAAATTCCCCAAAACTTTCCTACGGTTTTCAAGTTACCTTTTCCTTGGTTCGCTGTTTGTCTTGTTGTTGTAAACCTTTAATCATCTCCAGAGTTCTGACAAAGTTTGTTGTGAGTTTCTGCTTGTTTTTCAATGTTTCTATGGAGAAACAGAAGTTTCGAGCTGGTATTACAATCATTTTGCTGACATCACTTAGCTTACCTATTATTAATATTTTTGATTATACATATCAAGTCATATCCAACTAGCTTCTCATATTTCTTGCCCCTAGAAGTACAATGATCTATTAACTATTGCCATGATCCTCACTGGCACTAGGTAGACTAATGTCATAGCTTAGAATTCTCTTATCAGCCCTAGTGTACACCTATATTCTCAGTAATTTGGCATCCTCATTGCCTCAGTGAGGAAATGGCCTCTGCATCCTCCCTGGGGAACAAGGTCAGCTGAAGGGTTCTTGGGACTTAGTCCAGATCCATTCTATCACACTGACTTCTCTGAGTTTTTTATCCCAACCCTGTCACTCTGTCAAACCAGATCTGGCATTTCCATTTAATGCAGGCCATTGTTTTTTCCAAGTTTCCAAAAGCTATTCCAATAGTATATTAAAACCAGCTTCAGGAACCCTATCTGGTGCTACCTTAGTCAGCCCAGGCTGCCATAACAAAATACCATAGACTCAATGGCTTAAGCAACAGACATTTCTTTCTCACAGTTCTGGAGGCTGAGAAGTTCAAGACCACTGGAAGATTTGTTGTTTGGTGAGGGCTGTCTTCCTCGCTTGCAGATGGCCATCTTCGCATTGTGTGTGCATACAGCCCTTCTAGGACATGCATATGGGGGGAGAAAGATTGCTTCATTTTCCTCTTCTTTTAAGGGCACTAATCCCATTATGAAAACACCCCTCTCATGACCTCACTTAAACCAAATTACCTCCCCAAGGCCCTGTCTCCAAATACCATCACATTGGGGTTAGGGCTTCAACATATGAACTTGGGGGATCACAAACATTCAACCCACCATAAGGAGGTAAATCTGGAGCTGTGGGCAACTGCCCTTATATGAGAGAACTCTCCCCTCTCCAGCCTTTTATTCTGTACCTGGCTTCTCAGACCTACCCCCATTTTTTAGTTTTGTGATGAGACACAAGATCCAGGTCCATGTTATTTTTCCTTCTTAGCAAGGACTATTTATTTCCCTGCTAGTTCACACTGGGACTCAATCCTCACGTTTTATTTACTAGCCAAGAAAGAAAAGGAGAGAATACCTTGAGAAGGTCATTCTCCTAGGGGAGACCCCTGTGTGGTATTCAGGCTGGTGGAGGCTGCTCCCCTAGCAAGGGGTCTTCTATTTCAGCAACACAGATTCAGGGGAACCTGGGCCTTCAGTGTCAGTGAGCAAAGCCACCAAGATATTCCTATCCCAGCTGTGGTCTGTGGAATAATGGCCCCCAAAGGTGCCCACACCCCAATCCCTGGATCCCGTGAATATGCTGCCTCATGTGGCAAAAGGGAATTTGCAGATGTGATGAAGGGTAGACTGTTGATAGGGAGACTATCTCAGATTCTCCAGTTGGGCCCAATTGAATCCA
The DNA here is from genome assembly GCA_963574415.1 of Tarsius wallacei. NCBI lineage: Eukaryota > Metazoa > Chordata > Mammalia > Primates > Tarsiidae > Tarsius > Tarsius wallacei. Next base: position 3,785 of record CAUYQG010135933.1, read on the forward strand.
CTTGAGCCCTTAAAAGCAAAAGCCCTCTTCTGGCTGGTGCCAGGTATGCTGCAGGAAGGAGCCATGTGGAGAGCTTGAGAAGGGATGTGGCACTTTCCTCTAGGATCAGAGACCCATCCCTGGCTGACAGCCAGCAAAGAAATGGGCCTCAGTGCTATAGCCACAGGAGACACTGTGAGAGCCTGTGTGAGTTTGGAAGCAGAGCACTTCAGAGGGAGCACCACCTGGCCAACACCTTGGTTTCAGCCTTGTGAGGGGAACCCTATTGAGCCATGCCATACTGGACTCCTGACCTTCCGACCCACAGAACTGTGAGAGCATAAGTATGCTGTTTGAAGCTGTTCAGTTTGTAGCGAGTTGTTACAACAATGATAGGAAATGAATGGACCAGGTCTCAGGGCCCCTCCTGGGAATTCAGACTTTTTTGTGGTTTAGCAACTCCAGCTTTTCTCATAGTCCATGGCCCAGTCACAGGGCAGGAGGAGCTCTTTAGGCATGGCTGGGAGGTCTCTGATGTTGCCACTGACTTCCTGACCCGAGCTTATTTTCCTTCTATGGCTCATCCACAGCAACTCACAGCCCTTCTTGTCACAATCTGCCCCATCTCTTGAATGCTAGAGGCTCTGCCCTGCCTGGGGCATATCCTCCCAATGTGGGGTGAGGGAAAGTTGTAGCAGGTTCTTTTTCCGCAGCAACCAACAGTTTCCACCACTCCACTCAGCATCAACAGTGGTCCCCTAGGCAGCACAGGCCCCGACGACAGAGCCTCACCAAGAGCATGCTTGATGATTTTCAGTAGCAAATCCCAGGAGTGGAGTCTGAGCTGAGGGGTTCATGTGAAAGAGATTCATCAGGGAAGGGAGGGAAAGGCAGAGACATGCAAGGGGGTGAGGCCAGGCAAAGGCCATGATCCCTCCTTAGGGTGCTGTCCAAGGCTGTCCCAGTGCAAGGCAGGGATTGCCACCTCCTCTGTCTGACGCCAGCCCAGGACTGGCAAGGCCTGAAGTCTGTACTCCCTGATGCTCCCCACCCTTCATTTATGGACCCAAAGTAGGTTCCAGTAGTTTCAGAGGATACTTTAACACCCTGCAAAGAAGGCTGATGTGGGAAGTAAAGCTCACCTCAAAAGTGGGGGGTAGATAGTGCAGGGAGTCAGGACTGGGGAGGACCTGGTAAGTTCACAACATCCAGGAGCATGAGTGGTCAGGTACCTCTGTGTGTTTGCTTAATAAGGAACATTGGGAAAATCCCCCATTTGGTGGCTTGTTCATCAGCGCACACCTGCCCCATTGGCTTCTGCTACTTGGCTGGGTGCTGGGCCCAGACAGGACTCACTGGACAGGGTCTCTGACTCAGAGGACCTGGCAGGAGGGAGGAAGCACAGCTACTGCTGAGCATGGCCAAGCTGGAAGACAGAGCTCCCCACGTATAGGGCGCCCATTCATCCCAGAGTGAACTGGGGCGGAGGGGCCAAGGAGAGCTTTCTAGAGAAGCACGTCTAAGGGGAAATTCACAGTAAAATTAGCAGAGGACTCATCTTGCCAGAGGCAAGTGTAGACTCCTCTTGCATCAGGGACCAGGAAAGGCCACACCCTACAACTGGGAAGTTCTGTGAGCTTGGCTGGGTTTGGAATCCCCCCTCCTCCCCACCTCCCACCACCAATGGAGTGGCATCTCCTCCATTCTCTAGGTCTCAGTGTCCCTACCAGTGAAAGGAAGGCGAAGCCAAGTTGCTGTCCAAGGCCTAGTGGGGCAAGGGATCAGAGGTCCCTGGGTTCAGTCAGGGGGGTCAAATGAGTGACCATGGGAGGGTGTCCCAGTCGCAGATACTCAACTCCCAGCCCATAGAACCCAGGGCTGCTGTGAGGCTGGGTTCAGGACAGTCAGGTTCAGGACAGCGTGGAAGCTCAGTACCGTGTGTGTGTGAGAGATACATGGTGCCTGTGAGGTTTCTGTCCCCCATCTATCCCCTAGAATTAACCCCATTAGACTCTTGCTCAGGAGCTGATGTGGCCATGAGACCCTTGTCCTGTCCCCAGTGCTGTGTCTTCCCTCTGGCCTTGGCTACCTAAACAGGGAGCAAGTGGGTGGGAGCAGGAGGTGTCCAAGGCTTAGCTGCTACTCTGGTCTGGGGTTCTAGGATGATGGGAGGTGGGAGACAGGGGCAGGATTTGCAGGAGCTTCAGCCTGGTGGCCCACAGCTGACATTTTGGCTCCTGCCCAGACTACACCATCCAGGTAAGGGCTCTTGGCAGACAGGACTCAGGCTCCTCCCTGGGCTGGGGTGGGGGTGGGGGCTCATGGAGCAGAAAATGGCCTTGTCCCCCGCTGGCTCTCCAGGGACCTCTGCACACCATGTGGTGGGTACACAAGGAATCCTGCACATGACTTGGATATGGGGTCTCTCTCCCTGCACGTCTGTACCACTGCACCTACCCCGTGAGTCCCTCCCTGGTTCCACTGTGCTGCTGATGGCCACATGCCCCCAGAGCCTGGGTACCTGATGGGAATGTGTATGGGGGCAGGGCTCAGGCTGGGAGTGGCCCCTACTGTATAGATCAGTCCCCCCAAATTCCCACCCCCATATAATGCAGTAGGGAACTCCTGGAAGGCTCAAGGAACTGTGGCCATTGTGACATACTCATGTTCCACGTTGAGAACATTTCACAGGGCTTGTGCCTCTTCTGTACAAAACTGTCGTTGTCATCTTTCTCTGGGTATGTGGCCCAGTACCCACCACTGGTGGGGAGGCATCTGACTGGCCAGCCAGGCAGCCCTACGACTTCTGTGTTTTACTTGTCCCATGTTTCTGAATCTCTTCCCTGGGTTCCTAATCCCGATGCATTTGGGCTTCCTTTAGTCTGGAATCTATTTCTTGAACACACATTACTTTGTGCACATGAGTTCTTCATGCGGGCATTTTCCTTTTTCTGCTCAGCCCCATGTTTTACCCCATGTTCATTCTTACCTCTTACGACCCTCTGGTCCTCTGAGCAGCACATCCAATGAGTGTCACCCTTTCCTCCCCTGGCCACTGTAGCTCCCTCTAATCCCAACAAGGCTGGACTCTCCTCTGTGTGTGGAATGGGGCCACCTCAGAACAAAGGCCTGCACTTGCAGCCCACATGGCTTGTTTTGAGCAACTGGCAGACAGGCCTCTAGGGCAGGGGGTGGGAGCAAGTTTCTGGAAGTGGAAATTCATGGGGCTGGTGTGATAGTGGAAGTGACCCACACATTCATGTGCCCATATGTGTGTACACATGCATGCATGGATACAGCATTGTATAGGCATGTGATACACACAAATATGCACACACACAAATATGGAACATACACATGCACACATGGATGCGTATGCACATACACACATACATGTATGTGCACACGCATACATGCACTCACAGCACACACACATTACACGTGATATACTCATACACAGACATACACAAACATACACATACACATATGTGCACACATTCATGCACACACAATGCACTCATACATAAACAAATATAGACATATATACATGTGCACATGCTCATACATATATACACATGTACACACATAAATGTATACACATAAACATGCGCACATAAATACACAATACATGTACTCATACTTACATTCACATACGTGCAACCTACATGCATCTATAATAGACAAATACATTTATATAATACATAAATGCATACAAGCATTTGTAGACATTTTATACATGCACACACATTACAGACACACACAATACATGCATGCACAACACAAATATGCATGCATACATATATGCACATGAGTACACACACACATACCACTCACCCTGTTGCCCTCATCTTCCCCACCCCCTCCCTTTGTGGCTCACCAACGCTAAGCTGTCAGCTTCATCTCCCTGAGTCTTCCTGACAAGCCTAGGGTGAACTTACTGCCATCTCACAGATGAGGAAACCAGGGCCCATGAGGACAAATCCTGGGGATCATGCAGCCATAAAGAGTCAGTGCCAGCGCTTGGTTTGGAGTGAGTGTGATGCCACCCAGTGCTCTATCTCCATGGCCCCATTCAGAGCCGAGGGAGTTCCTCAGATGTTCCATCCACAGATGCCCGAGGGAGACCACTGGGGATAGGTGCTGGGGACAGAAGGCCATTCTCTCATAGAGATTAGAGCCAAGGGGACGTGGGCTCTAGGGACAGAGCTGCACAGGACAAACACAAGCGGCAAGTGCTGATGATAGATGTGAGGCAGGTGTGAGCGGTGGTCTCAGGCTTGTCTGAGCTGCTGAGGAGACACAATATCCCTAATCGTCAGGAAGATGAAGAGTAGAACCACCAGGAGCTGCTGCCATCTACAGTTAGAGTGGATACTGTCAAAGAGACAAAAGGTGGCACATGCTGGCAAGGATGTGGGGAAAGGGGAACCCCGCATGCTAGTGGTGGGATTGTAAACTAAGACAGAAAACCATACGGAGGTTCCTTGAAAAATTAAAAATAGAATTTCCATATGATCCAGCAATCCCACTACTGGGTACATATCCAAAGAAAAGGAGATCAGTACATTGAAGAGATGTCTGCATCCTGTGTTCATTGTAGCACTATTCACAATAGCTAAGAAATGGAAGCAACCTAAGTGCCCATCCACAGGTGAATGGATAAAGAAAACGTGGTGTATATACACAATGGAATACTATTGGGCCATAAAAAAAATGAAATTCTGTCAAATGAAATTCTGAACCTGGAGGACATCACGTGAAATGAAATAAGACCAGCACAGGAAGACAAATACCACATGATCTCATTCATATGTGGAAGCTAAAAAAAGAAATTGATATCAGAGAAGCAGAGCATAGAACTGGAGGCTGGGGGAAGGGAGGTGGAGAGGTTGGGTGCAAAGCCAAAGTCACAATTAGTCAGGAGGAGTAAGTTCTGGTGTACGTTGCACAGTAGGGTGCTTATGGTTAAGTATAGTATTGTATATTACAAAATAGCTAAAAGAGAGGCTTTGGAGTGTTCTCATGGGAAAGAAGTGATAAATGTGTGAGGTGATAGATGGCTAATTATCCTGATTGGATCATTATACAACGTAGATATGTATTAAAACATCAAATCACTCCTCATAAATATGTACAATTACAATGTGTCAATTTGAAAACTTTTTTTAAAAGACCATGTGACCAGAATTTTAACAATCCAATCTAACAGAGTTTGTCTTTCATGGAAGCATTTGGCCTGCATACATAGAATATATATTATTGGTTAGTTGGGCTTTAATCTTCCATCTTATTTTCTGCTTTTTATTTGCAGCCTGTTTCCTATTTCTTTCTTCTTGTTTCTTTGAATTGATTATTTTTAGCATTTCATTTTTTCCACTATTAGTTTGAAAATTACATACCCTGTTTTTTCTTTTGAGATTACTTTAGAAATTACAATATGCATCACTTCTCAAAGTCTAACATTAATAAGTATGTTTATTCTTTGCCAAAAAACAAAGATCTTACAACACTTTAATTATATTAATCTAATATTTAACCCTTCCTCTAGCTTAACTGATACTGCTATTTATGCTCACATAGTCCTTGTATTATTTCAACAGGCATTTTGTATTAACATATTTTATAATTGTGAAATATATAGAACCTAAATAAGTACATTTTAAAAAATAATAATAACATGAACACAAACATCACTAAGCCTACAAAATAAAGCTTTAAAAATCTGAAAAGAAAAGCCCAACTCACCCTCATCACAAGGTAGAAAGGGACACATGCAGGACTGGAGGCTTAGAAGGTCATAGGATGGCGGGAGACACCCCCAGGAACACAGCCTCCGGCAGGCAGGGGTGAGGCTGCAGAATCTGCCCTGCTGGGAACAACTGAGGAGCAGGCCTGCAAGATCTGCTACCATCCCTGGGAGCAGCGCGGGCTGGGGGGCTGGAGCCATGGGGAACTCACTCTCAGGTCTGCCTCGGGCTCACTAAAGTGAGAGCTGAGGGATAATGGTCTTTTACGTTCAATTGCATCAATTTTCAATTTTCTTGTTGTTTGAACAGCACAAGGGTTGCGGAAGCCTCTGGCTCCCTTCCTGGAGCAAGCCAGACCTGCTGCTCACAAGTGTGGCCAGGGACCCATGAGGGTCCAGCTGTCTGAATTCCAGAGCCCAGCAAGTGGGGATGGGAAGCATGAGTGCCCAGAGCCAGAGGTGTCCCTTGGACAGGTCCATGGATAAAAACACTAAGGGGCCTGCTCCTGGCTCCACCCAACGCCCAGGGCTCCCACTCCTTGGGATGGAATCAAGGGTCTGTGGCCTCGGCCCCTCCCCCCCAGACACCTGTGTCACCTTCCTGCACCCAGCCTGCAGGGCCCTCCTGCACCTGACTCCCCTGAGGCCTCCACCTGGCCTTCTGTGGCCCCAGAATTAGGCCTGAGGAATGAAGGGGCAAACAGGGGATGGAAGTCTCTCAGCCCACAGACATTGCACTGCCAGGACAGGGCAGGGAGGACATGTCCAGGACATGTCCAGGTAGGAGGCAGAGAGTGACCTGAGAAGTAAGTTCAGTGTACATGTGGGGGGCAGGGGGAAGCCGTGAAGAAAACAAAGTAGAGCCTTTGGGCATGTGAGAGGCCTCCCCTGAGGAGGTGACATTTGGGCAGACCTGGGGGCAGTGAAGGATAGGTCAGGTGGCATCTCAGGATTGAAGCGTGGGGTCTCAGGGTCATAGTCTGAGCAGAGGAGGGTTGTCAGGCTTGGGTGGCTCCCCTTGGGAAGGTTGTGGGGAGCCAGGGCCTGCCATCATCCAGGATGGGGCTTGACTGATAAGAGTTTGAGGACAGGAAGGAGATGGTGGGTGGGAAAGGAAGTGGACACATCAAGGCCTTTGGCCCGTAGGGGCGGAACCGGCAAGACAAATGGACCATGTGGGTTTCTGGGGAAGAAGGACTTTTAATACAATACTATGGCTTGCCCTTCCCTAAAAAGCCTTCCACTTTGTGGAAGCCTTCTGTCTGTCCACCTGTGGGTGGCCCCTGCAGGGACCCTTTGGGATGGAATGTCAGCAGCCAAGAAGCTGTCTTATGGGAGGAGGCTGGTGCAGGTCAGGCAGTCTCCTCCGGGCAAGCTCCCTCTCTGCGCCCTGTTGTCTTTCTTGACCTAGAGGTCACAGCGCTCACGCCACAGTGTATCTGTTGTGAGGGCCAAGCAGACAACAAGGTGCAGGGAGGAGGTGGCAATACGTGGGGCATCCAGCCCCTCTAAGCCAGGGAAGAAGGACACTCCAGTCTGGCTCTTGGTCCGCAGTACCTGGACACTCCATGGGTGCAGACGGGGCCCTGGGTCAGAACCTTGCTGAATCTCTGTGTGCCTCAGTTTCCACAGACTTGGGGCAGGGAGGCCAGCCCTCCCAGCTTCTGGGTACCACATAGGCATCCTCACTTAGGGCAGAGAAAACTAGGCCAAGGGATGGAAGATGCTACCAGGCCACAGGGCAGGACTGGGACCTGGTTACAGGCCCATGGAGACCCCTGACCCCTGACCTAGTCACCTTCACATATGGCTGTCCCCACCCCTCTGTCTTCAGTGATGAGGCTGTCCCAAATCCAACAGTCTGAACCAAACCTTGCCTTCCTTGCTCTCATCCAGGGCCCTTGGGTACTGCTCTCTTCCTATGACACAGATCCTGGCCTCACACTCCAACAGGCATCTCCTACCCACCATCCACCTCTTCGATCCTTGGGCCACTCCTGTTGTCAGCTCCTGTGCCTGTGCTTTCCCTCTGCCTGGACACCCGTTCCCACCTCTCCATGTGGCTGGTTCCAATTGCACCTCCCAGACTCTGTTGAAATGTCACCACCTCCTTGCAGCCTGTCCTGACTTCTCCCGTCTCCACCTAAAAACAATGGGCCTTCATCCTCCTCAACTGCATGCCCCCACTCTCAGGTGAATCCCCCTCTGAATCCCCAGGACAAAAAATAGAAGAGGTGGAGCTGGCCCTTTGCAGGGCCTGTGTGAGGGAGGAGTTGGAGGGTGAGAGACAGAGGTAGACTAGGAGAGGGCGAAAGAAGAGAGAAAGAGACAGACAGAGGAAGAGGGAGACAGAAACAGAAAGAGACAGAGAGAGATCAAGAGACAAAAACAGAGAGACAGAGAGGCAAAGAGAGAATCAGCCAGAAAAGGAGAGACAGAGAGAGAAAGAAAGAGAGAGAGAGGAGGGAGGGAGAGAGAGTCATAATAGGGAGTTACATAAAACCAAATATATTTATTTAATGAAAGTTC
>CAUYQG010135938.1:0-12813 GCA_963574415.1 Tarsius wallacei
GGGGTTGTTTGTTTTTTTCTTTTCCGCACGTTTGAGTTCCTTGTAGATCCAAGATGTTAAGCCTTTGTCAGACCTGGAGTTGGCAAATACTTTTTCCCAATCTGTAGGCTGTCTCCCTACTCTCTTGATGGTTTCTTTGGCTTTGCAGAAGCTTATTAGTTTGATGAGATCCCACTTGTCTATCTTATCTCTTATGGCCTGTGAGTTTCGAGTTTTGTTCAGGAAATGGATGCCAGTTCCAATTTCCATGAGGGTAATATGAACAGACACTTCTCAAAGGAAGACATCCAAGCAGCCAACAGACACAAGAAGAAATGGAGATTTGTAATTGGCAACTAAATGTTGCAGAAGGGAGAAATTAAATAGAATTGTCAAATTGAAAGTCAGTAATATGTAGAGAGTTCTCAAGCAGTAAGATTGAAAAAGAACATCCAGGGAATGCTACCAAAAAAAAAAAAAAGGAAAGAAAAAGTGGAACAAGAATATCCAGGAATGGGACTAAGAAGGGGTGGCCAAGACATAGAGAGAAAGCCAAATAATAATACAAAGAGGGAGACATTTCAAAAAAGAAGGATGTAACCATTGCAGCAAAGAAATTTAGTCAAATGAAGACTGAGGTACATTCATTGTATTTGTCAAATAGACCACCATGCATGACATTACAGGAAACGTGTGTGAAGTGGTGGGCGTAGAAGCCAAATTCCAGCAAGTCAAGGTGCTAAAGTCTAGATGAAAAATCCAGACACTAAATGAACATAAAAAAAGGACATAATAGATACCGGGGAAACCAAAACAGGGAGGCAGGGAGAGAGGTGAGGGTTCAGAAACTACTTATCAAGTACCACATTCGTTATTTGACACATGGAGATACCAGAAGACCAATCCCCACCCGTACACAATATGATCATGTAACAAACATGCTCTTGTACCCTGAGTCCAAAATGAAAAAATAAAAAAAAAATAGTTTCAATCCTCCACACCCAAAGTCCCAGTGCTATTATGGGAAAAATAATTTGACCTCATCAACACACAAAAATGTTTACAAAATCACTGCAAAGTGAAAGGCAAGAACTTATGGAAAAATTGAGTTAATATCTATTTAAAACTGTTCAGACAATTGACAAGAAATTAGGCAGACAAAACAATGACAAAATATTCAAAGGCTATGAATAGGAAGTTCCTTGTAGTAAAAAAATACAAATTCTCAACAAACATAAAAAAATTCTCATTCTCACTAGAGGCAGAAGAAATGCAAATTTAAAGATCAATGAAAAGTTTTTTTAATCTATCGACTGAAAAAAATATTTTTTTAAATTTTGTCGAGTTATCATAGGACTTCAGGGAAACTAGTTCCCTGACATATTGTTGGCAGAATGCAAAGACACTTTTAGAACAGAAAATCCACAATACCTATTAGTATTTAAAAAGTACTTAAATTTTTGCTCCACTAGTTCCATTCTGAGATTTTATTGAATAGAAATCAAATAACATCCACAGTGTTATGATCAAAGATATTGTTTTAGCATTGTTCATAGTGGCATGGAGTTGGATACAATTTGGTAAATAATAGGGATGGTTGACTTAATTATTGTATATTCATACAGTATATTAGCACTAATAGTACTTTTTGCAATGATGAAAATGTTCTATAATTGCATTGTCCAACATGACAGTTACTAGATGCATTTGACTGTTGAGTGATTAACAAGTGTGACTAAGGATTAAATTTAGTATAAATTTATTTAAATTTGGCCAGGCACAGTAGCTCACAGCTGTAATCCCGGCACTTTGGGAAGCCGAGGTGGGAGGATTGCTTGAACCCAGGAGTTGGAGATCAGCCTCAGCAATATAATGAGTTCTTGTCTCTACAAAAGCTTATTTAAAAAAATAGTTGGGTGTGTTGGCACATGCCTGTAGTCCCAGGCTACTTGGGAGGCTGAGATGGGAGAATCACTTGAGGCCAGGAGGTCGAGATGCAGCGAGCTGGGATCGTGCCACCGCACCTCAGCCTGGGTGATATAGCGAGATCATGTCTCAAAAAAAGTGAGTTTACTCATGTATTTATACCTGGAGTATTAACCAGTTTAAAAATATAGTTCCTGAAGTATGTATGGCTTGATCTAGTTTTTTTTTTGAATTTGTAAAAATAAAATGAAAATTCCCAGTAAATATGTGTGCATATTTACGAAATCTAAGAAAAGCGTGTAAAGGATAAATTCAAATTTTTAGCAATTTTAGTCTTTGAGTTTTGAACAAATGTGACAAAAGTCACTTCTGGGTCAGGGCTTTCAGTTATTGGTTTAAATTCTCCAAAATCTCTTTCCTGTCATGTCAACTAACAATTTTCAACATAGTGATCGCTCCATCAACCTAGGTTTCAAAGAGAGAAAATATACGAGAATCTGTAATGTGGGTTAAACATTTTTTTTACCTTAAACCCTTTGGAATATGGACTTATTATAGCAGTTACTAAAATTGTCTTATACGTGTTAAATTATGGAGAATCGTTACATAGATTCAAAATTAGTAAAAAAAAAAAAACAAAGACAAAAACCAGAAAACCAACAATTTAAGATTGCCTGAATGGAATTCTAGTCTGCAGGATTTGGTTAAGCCTTCCTCTCCAGTTTTGTCTGGTAACTCATCTCTACATACAACGATGTTGCCATTATTCTCAGTATCTTTTCTACCCTTCCTTGATGTGGTTTCTTCTTCACTCCAGATGTGGGTCCCTGTTCCAAATTTCAGCCACAGGCAGGTGTGCGGCTGTGCAGACATTCATAGATGGAAGTCTTTCCCTCAAATACATTTAGCAAAGTAGCCAAGAGAATAATTAAATTATCATTATAGAATAAAACATATCGGGGGATGTAGGTTGAAATATTATGAGCTAAAGTTCCCATTTTTCACAGCAAAAAGGCATATTGTGTCCTAGAGTTTGTAAATCAAATCAAGACACAACTGAATGATTAGAAATTACACAGTATTCAAAGCAAGATTTAAACCCAGAAGCGATTTAAAAATGTAGGACAGGGGGAACATGCAACAACACAAAGTTTACTTGCCCCAAACTAGGCGAAGGGAGGACAAGTCGTAGGCCCAAGCTTTTGCCTGCACTAAGCCTACTTGTGTCGATAATCTTGACTTCTACCTCACATCTCTGTAGGAAAATAAAGTAAAATAAAATAAAATAAAATAAACTTCTAGTAATACTGCTGGTACCAAAAAGGTAAATGATAAAATATGGGATTTCAATTTAATTATGTGTATAAAAATCAGGTGGGAAAATAAATATGCATCTGACAATGAAAACAAAGCAAAACAATACAAGCAACCTAGAGAAGCATGAGTGAGTAAGGGAAGGATGAAAACTTTTTTTTTTGTATTTTTTTGAAGTGATGTATTACTTTCATAAATAAAGAACAAAAAACCACAGGCATGATTGAATACGTTTGTCTAGCCTCTTTTTTTCCCTCTCACCTCTTTTGAATTTGGATTTGTCCATGATGCTGTACACTAAAGTCCTGACCGCTGCCTTACAATCCAATGGGGGCCTGTGATTTGGTGGTCCAGGATTAAAGCCACATCACTGAACCTGTTTCCCAGATCATCTTGCTCTGATGACATCTGCATTCAGGTAGCCCAGGACAACACCTGGTGACATGAGTTGGTTGTAGGTCCCGACTTCTTTTCCTGAATGCCTAAGTGGGATCTCAGTCTGCAGGATTTGGCTGAGTCTTCCTCTCCAGTTTTGTCTGATAACTCATACAACGATGTTGCCACTATTGTCAGAATCTTTTCTACCCTTCCTTGATGTGTTTTCTTCTTCACCCCAGAGTTGGGTCCCTGTTCCAAATCTCAGCATAAGGCAAGTGTATAGCTGTACAGACATTCATAGATGGAAGTCTTTTTGAGTGACCCCAGAGTCTCTCTTGGTGTCTGAAATTTCCACTGTTTTGCTCTTTATCTGGATAAGTGACATCTCACCCTAGTACTAAATGCTTCTGGAGCAAAAGCTGAAGCTATGACATCCCTGAATTCTGTACCTAGGCACCTGCCTGGCTTTTACAGGTTCATCAACTTTTCCTACTATATATATGGCATCATAATGTATGCATTTTTGCATGACTTTTATGTGTCGATTTTCAGTCACATGAGTACTGTAAGAGAGAGTCTTCCTAAAAGTGAACAAAGCAAAAAGCAAGAGCAAAATTACCACACAAGTCTAGAGTCTGCTTTTATTAAATCTCTTATTTCAGTGTCTGTCTCGTCTCTTAAAAAGAAACACTATTAACAAGTTTAAAGTGTACACTTCTAGATGCTTTTTCTAGAACTCATTTTGGTATTGCCAGGTGTGCACATATGTGTTTGCAGCGTGCTGATTTTTCTGTCCCCTAAAGAGCACAAACCATTCAATTCTGACTGCACGGTAGATTGAAAAGACTATTTTATTTTCATGTTAAATTTTCATTTCTGAAAAAGAGTTTAACTGTTATCAGTTTGCATTTTTGTCTTATCTTTTATCTTTTTCTTATTTATGTATTTATTTATGTATTTATTTATTTATTTTGAGTTGGAGTCTCAGTCTTGTCGCCCAAGCTGGAGTGCGGTGGCACGCTCACGGCCACTGCAGCCTCGACCTGCTGGGCTCAGGCGATCCTTCTGCCTCAGCCTTCCAAGTAGCTGAAATTACAGACGCATGGCACCCTGCCCGGCTAGTTTTTGTGATTTATTGTAGAGACGAGGTCTCACCAAGTTGCTCAGACTGGTCTCTAACGCCCGGGCTCAGGCAATCCTCTCAGCTTGGCCTCCCAAAATGCTGGGATTATAGTCTTATTTATTTTTAAAAGCTTCTTTTTATTTTGATTAAATTTGTTTATTGTACATGTGCAGATTTCTAGGGTCGTTTTTAATGTCTACTTTCACACATTTCTGGTAATTCAAAATACATTTCAGTCATACAAAGGAAGAAATACATAGCAGCACAATGAAAGTAGAAAACTTCAAAATTCAATTAGAAAAATTTAAGGCAATGTTGGAATTAAACTGAACTTCAGACAAAATGGACCTTATATATATTTGTGTGTGTGTATACACACACACACACACACACACACACACACACTCCAGACCTTTCCATCCAACATCAGCAGAATACACATTTTTTCCAGCGCATATAGAATATTTTCCAAAATAGAACATATATATACTAGGACACAAAACAGTATTAACAAATTTTTAAAAATTGAAATTATGCCTAGTATTGTTTGTAACCACAATGATATGAAACTAAAAATTAATAGCAGGAGGAATTTCAGAAAATATAAAAATATACAGTAACTAAGCAAAATGCTCCTGAACAGCCAATGAAACAATAAACAAAACTGAGATTAAAAGAAATTGTAGGAATAAATGAAAAGGAAAACACAACCTATCAAAACCTAATGGATAGCGCAAAATTAGTACTCAGAAGAATGTTTAAAGCAATAAATACTTACAAAAAAAAATTAGAACGCCTCAAACTACCTAACATTGCACCTCAAGAAACTAAAAAAAAAAAAACCCAAAATACTAAACCCAAAATAAGTAGAAAGAAAGAAACAATAAAAATTGCAGCAGGGATTAAAAAAAAAATAGAAACAAAAAAATAAGATGGATTAATAAAATGAAGACTTGGTGTTTTGAAAAGAAAAGCAAAAATAGACAAACATTTCGTCAGACTAGGAAAAAGTAGAGAAAAACTCACGTAATAAAACTAACGATGAAAAAGGAGACATTACAACTGATAGCACAGAAATACAAAAATTCATGAGACTATTTATTATAAATGATTATATACCAACAAATAGGAAAACATGGAATAAGTTGATAAATTTCTGGACACATTCAACTTATCAAGACTGAGTAATGAAGAAACAAAAAATTGAACAGACCAAACACAAGTTTGGAGACTGAACCAGTAATAAAAGTTTCTCATCAAAGAAAGGCTTAGGGCCAGATGGCCTCATTGTTGAATTCTCCCAACCTAATTTACGAGGCCAGCATTACCCTAATACCAAAACCAGACAAGGACACAACAAAAAAAAAAACATCACAGGCCAATACCTGTGATAAACATAGGGAGGAAAATCCTCAACAAAATAGTACCAAATAAAATACAGTAGCACATTAGAAAAACTACTCACCATGATCAAGTGGGATTTCTCCCAGCAGTGTGAAGCTGGTTCAACTTATGCAAAACAACAAATGCGATTTATCACATTAACAGAATGAGGGACCAAAAAAATGATTATTTTGAGTGATGCAGAAAAAATAATTCACAAAATTCAACAATCCTTTATAATAAAAACTCTCCACATTGATGAAAGAAATTGAAGCAGTCTCAAAGAAATGGAAAGATATCTTATGTTCCTAAATTGAAAACACTAATATTATGAAAATATAATTGATCTACAATTGACCTACAGAGTGAATGCAATATCTATCAAAATGCCAACAATAAAAAATTCTAAAATTTATATGGAACCCCAAAAGACCGTGAACAACCAAAGCAATTTTGAACGAAAAGAACCTAGCTAGAGGCATCACGCTATTCAACTTCAAAATATATATAAAGCTCTAATAACCAAAACAGCATGGTCCTGGCATAAAATCAAATACTCAGTTCAGTGCAATAGAATATGGAGTCCAGAATTAAATTTAAGACTTTGCACACACTAGGGAAAGAATGATCTTTTCAATAAATGGCGTTGGAAAATTGGACAGGTGCATGCAGAAGAGTGAAACTAGATTCTTCTCTCTCAACATACACAAAAATCAATTCAAAGTGGATTAGAGACTTGAATGTAGGACCTGAAACTATAAAGCTCCCAGAGGAAAATATAGGGGAAAAAACTTCAAGACATTGGTCTGTTAAAAAAAAAAAAATTACAATTCAGGGTTAGGTATACAAATGTTATTATCCAGGTTAAAAAAAAATTACAAAAACGGTCTCAAAAGCACAGGCAACAAAAACAACAATAAACAAATTGGATTATATCAAACTGAA
The DNA here is from genome assembly GCA_963574415.1 of Tarsius wallacei. Taxonomy (NCBI): domain Eukaryota; kingdom Metazoa; phylum Chordata; class Mammalia; order Primates; family Tarsiidae; genus Tarsius; species Tarsius wallacei. The sequence continues at coordinate 7,049 of CAUYQG010135938.1, forward strand.
AAGCTTCTGCACGGTGAAGGAAACAATAAACAGAGTGAAAAGATAACCTACAGAATTGGAAAAAAACTTCGCAAACTACTTATCCAACAGGCAATTAATATCCAGAATATACAAAAGGCTCAACTCAATAGCAAATATAATAATCATCTAATTAAAAATGAGCAAAAAATCAGATAGCCATTTCTTCAAAGAAGACACACAAGCGAGAAACACATACGTGAGAAAATGTTCAACCTCACTAATCATTGGGAAAATGCAAAGCAAAACTAGGATGAGATGTCATGTCACTTCAGTTGAAATGGCTAGCACTGGAGAGACAAAAGATAAGAAGTGTTGGCCAGGATGTAGAGAAAATGGAATTCTGTTTTTTTTCTCACCTTTAAATTTTTTATTTTAAAATTGTGGGGTGCAATTCGGGGCTAAGTATACAAATATTCATTGTGTGACAATGGAATTCTTACACACTGTTGACGAAAATGTGAATGAGTATAGCCATTATGGAAAACAGCATGGCGGTTCCTTAAAAATCTAAAAACTGAGCTACCATATATGATCCAGCAATCCCACGGCTGGATCTGTATCCCAAAGGAGTGAAGTCATTATGTCGAGGACATATCTGCCCTTCCCTGTTTATTGCATCACTATTCGCAATAGCCACACTATGGAATCAACCTAGGTATCCTCCAAGGAATGAATGAATCCAGTCCTGAAGACACTCTCCATGATGGCTGGCCAATATCCCCTCGTGTATGTGATGTACCACACCATAAAGAAGGACACAGTCATTGATTTCGCAGCCACTTGGATGGAGCAGGGGACAATCGTATTTAGCGATCTATCACAAAAACAAAGAAAAAAAATTCCATGCTTTCTTTCTTTTTAAAATTATATATATATATCTTTTATTTTAAAATTGTAGGATATAGTTAAGGGTTAGGCATACAAATATTCATTGTGTAGGTACCCTTGTTGATGAGGTGTGCCCCCCCTTCCCCAGACAGATATTGACTACCGTTAATCCCATCTCCCTGTCCTTCCCTGCCCCCCCATATTTTCCCGCCACTGTCAATCCTTTTCTTATAGTATTACAATAGTTGTTCAAGGTCCACTTATGAGTGAGAACATGTGATGCTCAGATCTTTGTTTCTGTGAGAGATCACTCGGGTTTATAAACTCTAATTCCATCCAGGTTGCTGCGAAGTTCATGATTTTGTTCTTTCTTATGGCTGCGTAATATTCCATTGTTTATATGTACCACATTTTTTTTATCCAGTCCTCTTTTGATGGGCAGCACGGTTGGTTCCATGATCTTGCTCTTGTGAACAATGCTGCGACAAACATACATGTGCAGGTATCTTTTTTATAGGGTGATTTGAGTTCTTCAGGGTATATTCCCAGTAGGGGGATTACGGGGTTGTGTGGAAGGTCGATTTTTAGAACTTTTAGCAACCGCCACACTGATTTCCACTCATAAAGGGGACCTGAATCTTAAGCACAAAAGCCCAAGCGAGGGATGGGCGGTCACAGGACACTGCCCAGGGAGGAAGGGAGTGGAGACCACAAAACAACACAAAGCGTTCCTGGTCCCAAACCAGGGGAAGTCAGGACCAACCAGTTGGAGGCCCAAACTTCACCTGCACGTAGAATCCTTACATTCCTAATCTTGACTTGTGCCCCACTTCTTTATAATAAAGCAAAAAGATTAAAAAAACAATAGAAGCACTGTCCTCTGGAAATGTGAATAAAAGAAAGATATTGCCTCCAGGGTGTCACTCTGCCTGTCTCTCTCCTTCTCTTCCCCTTCCTTCTTTCCTTTCTGTGTAACTGCTATGGAATCCCATGTGTTAATTCCCCTCTACATCTAAAATTAAGGAAAATAAAACATGAAGCAAAAAAATCATTCCCTCTAAGCCACAATAATCTGCTTCTCTGGATTTACCCAGATTCACCTTTCAGTTTCGGGCTGGATGTTTACCAGGTGTTGTTAGCTCTCTTAGCTGTGTGTTTTTGCAGATGTGCAGAGGGTGTCCTTTTTTGTAACCACTTGACCTTAATAAAAAAGGACCCCAGAGGCCTACGGGTTTACCTTTTAGAGTGAATTATAAGTTCTACCTTCCCGCTTTTACTTAGCCTTTCAAATGACACTGACAGCCTTAGATAATTAAATAACTTTGTTTGGTCAACCTGGACTTTCAAGCATTAATCTCCTCTGATATTAGACTAGGAAAGGAAACAAAAACACTTTTATTTATTTTGCAGTGCACATTGCAGTGTATCTCATATAATTCCCTCTCAAATTAATTATCTTAGTATTTCAGAGAACCATATTTTTATCTGGCATGTTCTTGGCCTAATCGTAGAAGAGATAAGTGTATTGCTTGCATAACTATGTGAATCAGACATGGAAAATACATATTAAATTATTTAATTTATCTCCCTGCCAATACTGTATTACTCCCTAAAGTCCGTTGGTCTGTTTTTTTAGCCTTGTTGCATAATTCACGAACAGAACTTAACCAAAAGTTTTTATTTTCCTTATTTTTTAATTGACCAATGGCCTTGTGGTACCTGTTACAGAAATAAGAAAATTAAAGAAATGGAATGAATTTATCAAAATTCTATAGTTAGTGACTTATTCAGTGTGGACTCAATTTTAAATTTAAAATGACACCATCTTATTAAAAAATATAAATGAAAAAATGATTTAAATGAAAAAAATCATTCAACCAAGCTCTGAATTTGCAATCCATTAAACATGCTGAGAAAATGTGAGTGTTTTGGAAGAATTTGAAAATTGTATCACCTCCTGTGTTTCTTTACGGATTATCTTTGCTCTTTGTGTGTTGACAAATATGTAGGATTGCACACCCATGCCTAGTATCAAAATACAGAAGAGTTTTGTCATCTTCCAGTTTTCTTCATGCTCTGCCTTTGTAGCCCTTCTCCCACTCGACTTCTGGAAGCCATTAAACTGTCTGATGTCACTATACTTTCTATGTTTACTAGAATGTCATAAACGGAGTTAGACAGCATGTAGCCTTTTGAGTCTGGCTTCTTGAACTCAGCATGATGGATTTGAGATTCTTCCTTCTGTGGAGTGTGCACTCGTTTGATACTTTTCATTGCCAAGTAGCCTTCCCTGGGATGGATGTAACACAATGTGTGCAACCATTGCCAAGTTTAAGTCATTCCCAGTTTTTGACAATTGCTAATGAAGCTAGTATCAACTTTGCGTACAGAATTTTGCATGTATCTAGATTTTTACTTCACTTGTGGAACTACCTGGGGATGGAATTTCTGGGTTATCTGGTACATGTAACTTTAGAAAAACTTCCAAACTAATTTCCAAAGAGATTGTATTGTTTTGCATTCCCAACAGAAATCTATGAAAGTTCAAGTTGGTCTGTCTTTTAGTATTTTTATTTCCTCCCTCCTTCTCTCTCTCCCTTCCTTCTCCTCCTCCTTGCTTTTCTTTTTACTATTTTAAAATATTTGTAGTGGTTTCTCATTGTGGCTTTAGTTTACAGGTTTAAATAAATAATGATGCTAAGCACCTTCTCATGTTCTTATCTGCCATCAGTATAACTGCATAATTCACTAGCAAAATTTAATCAACATTCTCCAAAGAAATTTAGAGGTGTATCTTTTGACTCTTTCTGCATGCTTTATGTTATTGAATTATGTAGGTTTTGTTTTGCTTTGCTTTTTGTTTTTTTTCACTATTAAGCTTTGAGAGTTGTTTATGAATCTGAGCACCAAAACAGAAACCTCGTCAAATGTGCAGTCTGTAAATATTTTCTCCCTGTGTGTTGCTTGTTTTTTTTTCTCATAACAGTATTTTTTGCAGAGCGAAACACTTTTAATTGTATGAGTCCAGTTAGCACTTTTCGAATACTTTACAGATCATGCTATTGGTGTTATGTATAAAAACTTGCCCACGAGACCTCATCTCTACAATAAATCAAAAATCAGCCGGGCGTGGTAGCGCATGCCTGTAATTCCGGCTACTCGGAAGGCTGAGGCGAAAGGATTCCCCGGAGCCCAGCAGGTCAAGGCTGCGGTGGCCGGGAGCAGCCACTGCACTCTAGTCTGGGCGATGGAGTGAGACTCCAACTCAGAAAAAAAAAACAAAAAACAAAAAAACTTGCCCAACCCATGATCACAAAGAGGTTCTCTGTTTCCTTCTAAAATTTTAAAGCTTTATGTTTTACATTTAGGGCTAAGTAAATATACACTTTGAGTATATTTTTCTACAAGGTGTGAAGTGTAAGATACTGGTTTAAAGTTTTTTATCTTTTTTTCTTTCGCCTGTAGTCTTCCAACAACTCCAGCATAATTTCTTAAAAAGACGACCTTTTAGCCGGGCTGGGTGGCTCAGCCTGTAATCCCGCGCTTTGGGAGGCCGAGGTGAGTGGATTGCCTGGGCCCGTAGATTCGAGACCGGTCTGGGCAACTTGGAGAGACCTCATCTATCCAATAAAATAAAAAAATTAGCCGGGTGTGGTGGCGCACGCCTGTAGCTCCAGCTACTTGGAAGGTGGAGGCAGAAGGATCGCTGAAGCCCGGCAGGTCGGGGCTGCGGTGGCTGGAGTAGCCGCTGCACTCCAGTCTGGGCGACTGAGTGAGACTCCAACTCAAACAAAAAAAAAGACGACCTTTTCTCCATTAAATTGCATTTGCACATTAAAAAAAAATCAGTCGGTCACGTATTGTGTAGTTTTGGCATGGTCATGTGGAAAAATTATGGCCAATGAGATACAGGAGAAGTTAGTGCTGAGATTTCTGCAAAATATATTTTTCACCGATAAGTACATTGGATTCTTGTTTTCTTTACCTAGGATATCTGGAAATGTTCCTGCCAGAATTTATGGATAGAAAGGAGCTAGATAAAAACAATCTGACATGCTGGAAAAAACAAAACAGAGAGATGAAGGAAACTAAGTCCTTGCAAGTGAAGAACCAACTCTCTGCTCTTAGTCTAATCGTGTGAAAGCTAAATCCCTTATTAAGCCAAATTTTCTGTAAATATTAGACTTTCAGAGGATTTTATGTAAATTATACCTGAGATCATTCTATAATAACTCATAAAAACTGCAACCACAGTACAACTAAAATTAAAAAGGAAAATGTCCTGATATAAATACATAACAATAAGTACAGTTTGTGTTCCCTAGTGTGATGACTTACAGATCTTGTAGAAGGTGAATCCACATTTATTCAGTTTTAATGTGATCTTTAAAACTGCAAAATTAAAGCATTTAGTTCTTTAAACGCTGTCACTGTATCCTGTTACTGAGAGAGGACTCCATTTACTTTTTAAAAAGACAAATAACTAGTGACAGCTATTGTATCACTGCTAATGGTGGAACAGCATTTTCATAGAACAAAAATTTTAACTTGAACTATATAGTAGGGTATAATTCATTTAACTGCTGTTGATTTAAACAAGAACAAATTACCTTAGTGCAGGTTACAATAAAATTTTAAAACAGTGCTTTTAAAAAAACAATCAGCCATTTATTGTGTAGTTTTGGTATGGGCATGTTGTAAAATTATGGCCAGTGAGATGTAGAGAATGTTCATCCTGAGATTTCAGCAAATATATTTTGTAAACATATTCATAGAATTTGTTTTTTCCCACTGTACAAATAATAAAATCACCATAGAGCTTTTTTTTTACCCTTAAATTTTTTATTTTAAAATTATGGGGTACAATTCAGGGTTAGGTATACAAATATTCATTGTGCAGGTACCCTTGTTGATGA